>JAVQJG010199757.1:0-10160 GCA_036024015.1 Craterocephalus amniculus | reverse complement strand
TCAAAAGGCTCTACAAAACATAAACAATACAAAAAAATAATAAAATAAAATAATATAAATTAAAACATCAAACCAAACATTGGCCATGTTTACATGAGAGTTTTAAGTCCTATTTACAGAATACAGAATAATAATACAGAATAAAACTTACATTTACTTTACATAAATAAAAAATACACATCTCATTCTGATAAAAATGAAAATGGAATTTTATTTATTCTCATAATGTATCTGAATTGAGTCAATTGAATAAATTTGAGTAAATCCTCATGTCCGTCCTGTTTTAGGTTCATTGTGGTTGTTCTGCGCTTCATGTTAAAGCACGGTCAATTAAAAGTGAAACAAAACCATGGTCAGTGTAAACCAGGGGTGTCAAACACACAGCCCAGGGGGCAAAACCGGCCTACCAGAGGGTCTAATCTGGACGAATTGGCCAATAGTTACTCTGTGAAATACTGGATTTATTTTGTTCCAGAAAACTATGATTGAATGTTTTATGATTGTTTTAGATCCATTGTGATCTGAAAGTAATCTGAAACTACACTTTTCTCAAGAAAATTCAGGTTGTTCATAATATTTTCTAAAGTTTTAGTCCATCAAGTAGGAACAGAATGATAATAGAACTATATAACTAAGTTTCTTCACTAAAACAAGGGAAAATTTCACTTTTTTCTTTTTTTTTTTTAGATTATGTTATTTCACTGATTCGGTCCACTTCATACCAAGTTGTGCTGTTTGTGGCCCTTGAACTAAATGAAGTTTGAGTCCCCTGGTGTAAACGCTCCCTCGGATCATTGTGGAACCAGGATGAAACCTGTCGACTGAGACCTTTCACCAAAGTTGGAACATTAGCTTAATAAATAAAACAAATAAACAGCCAGGGGATGATTTTCCTCTGTTAAAATGTGTTGTAGTGGTTTGTTCTGTGGCAGAAGACGAACCGCTTTGTTCAGTCAGCTTGTGTTTTGCAGAGAAACATCATGTCTTTCACTAAGTGCTCAAGGACGGCGGTTTGTAGCAGGTGCTGCTTTACCCCGTTCCCTCGGGTGAAAAGTATTGATCGAAGAATTTGCATTTCATATCGCCTTTCCTCATTTAAAATGGTGATTGCTGATATCTCAGCCAGGACAAATGGTTGGCTGGGGAATTGCAGCTGAGGGCGATACCGATCAGCCGGCGAGTTAACGAGCTTATCATCCCAATGTAAATAGCAGTCTGTGCGTCGCGGCGAGCGTGTGCGTTTGTGTGTTGATTGCTTTAGGGCACTCCCTCATGTCGAAGTGTCATGGTTAGTAATCAAAGCATGAACTGGAGGAGAATTACAAATGACTGTATCATCTGTGCCGGTGACAGAGTCCGTCCGTCACAATCTAAGGAGGGCAGATTTATCAGCTCCAGCTTTAATAACACAGAATGCGCTTATCGATTCCTGTCCGCCAAATCAAAGTGAATTCGTCAGCCGAGCTTCATGTCGTTGTGTTATGGGGTTTTAAGAGTATGAATCCAAAAGTTCATCGACTGCGAGGAGTCAAGCAAACAGACCTTTTATCATTAGTCATGGCCAGGCAGCACATAAATACAGGAGCCTTTCTAAATGGGTCAACAATGAGTCTGCATCCATGAGTGGTTTGTTTAAAGACGAGCAGAGGGGAATTTATCCTTACTAAATCAAATTCATGGACAAGCGTCCATATGACTCTGGAACTCCCTCTTAGAAGCATTTTATTTGCAAATCATTTATATAGCTGATTATTTCCTTTTTCTTTACAATGTCCGACCAATGGAGGGTGTACAGATTTGTGTATGTAACTTTAGGGGTGTCCAAAGGTGCAGGTTTTGGACGATTAACAGATCAACATGTTCGGGAAGAACGAGACCAACTGTTTAATTTAGATTATCCACTTTTTCAGGTCCACCTTGCTAGTACAGTAGCACGTTGGACCCCTGTTTTCCCTCAGAACGGCCTCCATTCCTGGTGTGATAGATGGAATAAGGTGATGGAAACCTTCCTCAGAGGTTGTGCTCCATATTGACATGACAGCATCACACAGCTGCTTATAAAATGGCTGCTGAACATAAACAGCCACTCATAGAGCCGTTGGGCTCTTCAGCATATATTGACTCATATCAGACCCCTTCAGTGGAAACAGTTTATTCTGTTTCCATCAGAGGGAGTAGAGCTTCGCTTTCCACATGAGGACAGCGAGGAGATTGTTTGAGTCCTTGGATGGTGAGTAGCAGAGCATCTAATCACGTCCTGTGGAGGAAAGCGATGTGCTGGTGGTATTTTGGTACAACCATCTTCGTCTCCTCCTACAATTAATGCAGCCTCCGGCAGTGAGCTGTCTGGTCTGTTTATAATATCATACAGTCGGTCCAGGACGGAGGATTTATCTGCTTGTGGGGGAGATATAAACAGCTGAGAGCAGCACTGAGCTGAACTCTGCAATAACAGCAAGTAATAAAAAGTAAATCCCTCAACTTTGCTGACTTAACTCTTTGCTCTCGTTACTGCAGCCATCGTTCAGCGCAGCCAGAATCAGCCGCCATGATGGAAAGACAAACATTTCATCGCCCATTTCGTGTCGTCCCTTACGGATGTCTCACTCAGTAAATGATGACATGCTGTCAGTATTTTAGAAGAGGAAGCAGAACTCAGACTGGTGGACGAGAGACGCCTCCACAGTGAGTCAGGCCTTTTTTCTGTTTTAAGACGTGCTCTGTGATAACGCATCTCTGGGTGGCAGAAGAGTTTATCATTGTGTTGACACAAATCTAAAATTCTAGTCTCTTTTTATTATACATCTCCCATTTTTCTGAGACGGTTCCACAATTTTTTGTTGAGTTTGTCTCAGATAAGTGAAGCTCTGCCTCTTTGCTCCGTGTTTATTCAGGCAGTTCATTTTTTCGTTTAAAGTCAAAAACGAAAAAATGGAAAAACCGTCATTTATTCGTTTTTCCATTTACAAATAAAAACGATAAACAGAGCCGATTTTCTTTTCCTGTTACCTGAACACAAAGGCCCTGTTTAGACAGCAAATACATCCGATCTTGTTGCCCTCACGTCACACAGATCGGATATCTTCTTGCCAGTGTAAACCCCTGAAACCACTTCAGATCTGGTCTTTTTCATATCTGGAAGTCTTTGGTGTCCTTGTTTTATATTCAGAAATATAATGGACTTAAGCTTTGTGGGACCAGAGTCTCCTGGTGAGACACTTACGTAGAGCTGAGTGTCATCAGCATAATTATGATCTGAGTCTTTGTCTCCATGCTCTGAGATGGTGGGAGCATGTAGATACTGAGCAAAAAGGGCCCCTAAATAGACATAGAAAACATAGATTAGTACTTTCTTTTTACTTTTATTTGTTGACATGGAAAAATGGAAAATAATCTAAAAAACAGCAAAAGATGATTTCTTGTCAAATGTCTCAAAAGATTTCTCAGCATTTCTGTGTTTGTGGGATGCTGAATGACAACAATGTGCAACAGTGATTTTCTGTCATTTTATGTCATGGTGCTTCTTGTCGAGCTGCCAAAATTGCTTTTTACACATCAATCAACAATACCAGAGAGATCAGGAGACTCTTTCCCACCTTAAAAACATTAAAATGTAATCCTCAACCTCAGTGGGTTTTCTTTAGCAGAGTCATTTCTTCCGGTTGACACCTGCCGTCTTTGCATCAGTGTTCGTCTTTTTCTCTCAGATATCTTCCTCCATGAGCAAGACTGCAAAAAATCTTGATCTCATGATAAACCATGATTAGTTTCTCTTGTCTAATAACGCTGTCTGTACCTGCATCTTGTTGCCTACATAACATAGGTTAAATCAGACTCTATATTCCACCTGGGAGTTTATGATACTGCAGGATTTGATATTATTTTTAACATGGCGGATAAAATATATGCAAAAAGATAACATTTTGAAATGAATGCATAAAGTTATTACTCATAACATAAAACTCTCAGCTGACTTTGGGCATGTTTCATGTCACAGCTGAGACCCCAATCCACCAAAGCATTTAATCCCCCTGATTTATCAAGATTAGCAACATTATTACACTAGTATCAGTCGATATTGATACCAACAGTGTTATTAATACTTGGACTGATCCACCCACCGTTAATCCTCTCCAGCTTTTTATATATAATGTCATTCTGTTGGCTTCCTCGGACGGAGTTTCAGCACCAGGTTGGGAATGAGTCCCTGCCTCAAACAGAGACGTAGGATGGCGCAGGAGAAGGAGTGGGAGCAGTGAGGTCACTGCACCAGTCCATTACAGTGAAGAGAGTTGGAAGGAAAAGCCTTCCCATTACTATGTATATTCTAGTCCTCGCCTATGCTCATGACGTTTCTTGATCAAAAGGAGTTAGCTGAGCGGGTGGCCTGAGGGGGAATGGGCCACCCCTAAAATCTGATGGGCCCCCGAGTGCCACCTTAGTTTCTTACAGATATCCCGATATTTATCCTTTCTCAGCGATCATTCGGGACATATTTAGTTACGTGGATTCCCTGTAACATCACGAACGTAAGGATGTTATTGTTGTTGCTCTGGCTGCAAAACTGGATGCAACAGACCTCAAAAACGTAAATGATTTCCCATCATTTTACACATGGGTTTTATCAGAGGAATTATTCCAACTTTAAGGACTTAATAGATTATAATTATGACTCATTTTAACCTACTGTTGGTGCATTTGAGTGAGATGTAATGACAAAACTACTTTATCTTGATAAGGGGCTTAATTAAAATCATTACTTAATTACCAAATTTAATGGATCAATAACAAAAAAAGTTCTAAGGTAGACCTGTGAGTCAAACGTGTCCAGCCTGCATGATATAAGCTACAGAATAGAAATAGTTTACTGCTATGAGCAGGTTTAGTTCATCCTGACACGGAGGACATGGGGCCTGCTGGTAATAATTATGATTTATTAACATTTTCTCATGATCAGTAAAGATATGTTGGTGCAACAGTAATTTCAAGCTGTTCAATGCAGCAGCATCCTAAGTAAATAAATAATCAATGAAGAAAATTAATTCACTTTCCTAAGTTTTGTTTCACTTTTTACATCAGATGAACACTTAGTTGTAATAATCACTTTATTATTTCCTAGATGACTTTTTCCCCCCTTTGAAACAAAAATGTCTCATTCACATGTGCCAAACATTTCCAGGTTTGGGCCTTATGTACATCTTTGCTGGTTAAGAATAGTTTTCATGCATATTTTTCCTGGATCTGCAGATTCTCTGCACACTGTCCCCACACTCCCTCTGTTCAGCCTCCTCTTGAGCACCTTAGCTTCCAATTTCTTCACTTGCATTTTCTATCTCTCTTTCTGCTGCAAGAGGACAGACAACATGCAAGCTAGCTAGATATCAGTTTTGTCCGTACAGATTTAGTACTTATTGTATCTGATGTATTGAAACTTTTTCACTTTTACTCACTTAGTATAAGAGTATGTGTTTATATTGATGGACTTTTGCTAAAGGGAGGAACATCTGTCATCCGTGTTGGTTTATGTCCCAAAAATGATCATTTTACATCAAGCTGAGTCCTTTAAACGCTCATTAATCGGTGATTAGCTGTCTAATATTAAGGATTCTCGATCTAATGTCTTATCTTGTATCCAGAAGTGTTTTCCAATAGTAGTGTTGCTGATTCAGTGCTGCCACAAGCTGGCATCCCAAATCAGTGTGTACTTGCTGACAGCTCATTCCTCCCACAACAAATGTTCGCTGGCTCATGCTGCATCCACAATCTGCCATTTCTGCGCTGAGACATTTTACACTGACACACACGGCACTGCTTGTGACAAATATTTATTTGGCAAAAAAAAATCCTCCTGCTCATTATTGGACCTGAAATGAAAAAATCTGAGTAAAAAGTAACTAGCTGTGGAGGAAATAGGGATTGTTTTCCTCTTGTTATGTTTGTTAATGAGATTCTGTCTTATTCTACATTCATTGTGATGGTTAACATGAAATAAATCAGGAGCGTCAATCAAATACTGAACAAGTCAGAGAGGAGATGCTGCAGATGTAAGACTGCTGGAGCTGTTGAGTCAGAGAAGCTGCTTTATTGTCAGATATGTCAGAAGAAACTTCTTCTGACACCCAACTGTGAGCACATTTTAGAGTGTGAACAAACCAAGCCGAAGCAGTTTGAGGAGGGAAAAGGGAGATTTCAGTGTGGAAAACAGCTGCTGTAATCCTGGACCTGCTGCTGTGAGGCGGTGTTTCTGCATTCTGATGAGATCCACGCTCGCCCGTCATCTCATAAGATCCACCCGTCCAGCTTAACACAAACAGCCAATCAGCTGATCTGCTGGGATTTTCACACGCAACCATCTCCAGGGTTTACAGATAGTGGTCTGAAAGAGAGAAAATTTCCAGTTGCCTGGTCTGATGAGTCTCTGTTTCAGCTCCACATCCAGATGCTCGGCAGAATCAGCTGGAAGCATCATGAGAGCCTGGATCCATCCGGCCTGGGATCAGGCTGCTGCTGCTGCTGCTGCTGCTGCTGCTGGTGTGGGGGATAGGGAGATTTCCTTGGCACACATTTGAAAAACTAACTTAATCCAGCATCTTTTTGGCCTTAATTAAGGAATTTTATTTGTTATAAATAGATATAAAAATCATTTGAACATGCAGACAACATTTTTAGGATCTTTCAAACATAAACACATGATTTCATGCAGGACTCTGGGAAACGCTGTGCTCTGTCGGTGGTGATGATATTAGGCCGCAGATGCTTCATATTTGTAGCCACATATATGTCCTCTTGCTTGGGATAACCTGATGTCCCCTTTTAACTGGACATCTACTCTAGAAGAGCTCAAAAATTACTTTTTAATATCTGCCCAACCAAAGTTTATAAGTCATCACTTCAAAATCCTGAACAAAGTGACCTGATATTCATGTTTACATGGAATTTACTTCGTGTTTGACTCACCAGGCTCCCTGATGTTTAGTGAAGTGTTTGTGGAAAAACTGAAGAGAAAATGTGGATGTAGGTCCGTCTTAAAGTGAGCAGCCATGATTGCCCGGCTTCAGCACACCTGAGACGTGGTCACACTTATGTTTCTGCTGCACTGTTTGATTTTATCCAGGTCACTTTTCTCTCACATGGCTGTATGTTCACTGTTAAAAAAAAAAAAGTAGAGTTTGTGGTGTTTGTACCCAGAGGCCCTGCAGGTTGATGGAGATGGGTTCCAAAAAAAGACTATTTATTTTGAAAATCTCAGTTTAAAAAGGCATTTGAATGCTTGGAAAAAATAATGATTAAACTGGGTAAAGGTAAAGGGTTAAAAATACAAACCCATGCCTACTAACAAAAAAATAAGCAAACATTCACCACACCCTCAAAATACCTAGAGTGATGGCACATAAAAAGAAAATGCAAAAGAAATCCCCAGCAGAGGCTTGCATCTAACAAGAAAAAACCCATAATCCATTAAAAACTTCCCCAGAGGCGGCACCTCAGTTAAGTCTATAAAAGAAGGGAAAGCCAAAGATTTAATTAAAACAATTCAAAACTTAAAGTATTAATAAAATAAAGAAGAAAAATACAATAGAACAAAAACTGCAGCAGGCTGAACAGACTAGCTGAAAGTCCAAACACACCTCCGGGGTAACTCGTCCAGGTATAATCACTCAGCCACGACCAAGAAACAAAAAAAACACAACCAGGATGCTCTGAGAGCTCAGTGGCTGCTGGTGAGCCTGCCGACCCTCTCTTATCCGTGTGCAGCAGGTCAGAGCAATTATCTAGCAGAGTAGAGGAGGCCGTTACATTTACATATCAGGTAACACGGAGCAAAGCCGCCATTAGTCAAAGTCGCCTTAAAGTTGCATTTATTGGACAAAATGACCAAGATGTGCAGAGTAATGGAGGAGTGGCTGAAGGACATGTGCACAGCGTGAGGAACATGTGAATCTCATGTGCTTCACAAATGAATCATGTGTGATGGACCCAGTATGTTTACATGCGAGTCGCATAGAGATCTTTTTCGCATGTGAATCCATGTGAATCATGATTTCCGTGGAGTCTATATGTTTGTCACATGTGACAAATATATAGACATATGAAGACATCTAATCCACATGCACATGTTAGCATTTAAATCGCATATGTAACCAAGCGATTCACATGTGAATCATGATTCACATGGAGTCTATATAACATAAACATATGAAACCATGTAATCAACATGTGGAACTTATGGTTGACACATGTAACACTTACATGTTAACATTTAAATCACACATGTAACCACGTGATTCACATATGAATCATGATTCACATGGAATCTATGTTTGTCCCATATGAAAACCATAAATATAAACATATAAACCAATGTAATCCACATGTGGAACATCTGGTTGACACATGTAACATGTACATGTTAATATCTAAATTACATATGAGTCACATGTGATTCACATGGGAATCATGCAATTAACACATGTGAATCACATGGGGTTGACACATGAACATGTGGTTCATGTGTCATGAACACATGTCTCCACTCCATGGGATTCACATGTGTTCATCACATGTTTACATAACCCCAACATGTACAGGCCACATCCGGCCCAGAACCAACTTCTATGTGGCCCAGCTAAGGGCTGGGATATACTAGCTGTCTGTGCAAGTGTGTATGTCAATGTTCTGCTATGTTTGACTTGCCTTAAAACACGAAGGCACAATGCAGCCAAAACGGTCAACACTGGAGGTCACCACTAGGGGGGGTGTAGAGCACTGTAGTCTGAAAGTTACACTGTGCCCGTCCTTTGTAAAGGAGGAACAAGGACTGATAATTTTATCTTTACCATAGCAACTAAAGCGAAAAAGTCTTGCTGCCGTTAGAGGCTGTAAATACTGCTGATGTGCACGTGCATGCGGTACATGTGACCCATTGACTAAAATCAGTAGATGAGCTCCTCTGGCGGTCAAGTCAATATCGGCGCTCACGCTCACACCACATTACCGCACGTCAGTGCGAGCTGCTGATGTGGCAAACAGACATTAGGAACGTGTGGCAGCCATGATGTGGACAAGTATATCCCAGCCCTAATGATTCTGCCAACACTCTTTAAACCGGGTAAAATATGAAATAAAAACTGTGCATGCTGCCCAGACTTTTTCTGGGGAACGACCACTGGTACGTCTTCAAAAAAGGTCCGGCCAGCAAATGGTTAACAGCAGATACTACAAGTCATCATGCCTTTCAGCCACTGTTACTTTGTGTGAGATTAGCTTGTTGGGTTTAAAGGCCAGAGTTTGGGTTTTATGGACCTGAGAACAGGAAAGGTCTGGACAAGAATAAGCCAAAATGAAATATTATTATTTCATTATTGGCTGTTGAATTTATTTATGGTTCAACATAAATAAAAGATATTGGACTTAAGTTTGTTTGGTAACTAGTTCTAGTTATAGGATAGTTCAAGACTGTATCCTTTGAGACAGCCTATATGTAGCGATAAATCTAATAGATGAACACAAGGGTGACATATACCATAAAAAATGTTTGATTTTACCTGCAATTTACTGCTCAATTTCCGGCCCTGGTGAATTTCTTCCTCTGAAACTCTGGCCAAGCTGGAGATAACCCTGTAGTAGAGTGATGTTATGCTTTGTTGGTGTTGGCATGTTCCCACATCGGACTACTCTAAGTCTCACGAATCACTGATGTACGGCTTTACGTATGAGATTCCATTTACAGCCAAGCTGAATGATTCCTTGCTTAAGTATTTAATGTGATGTTTACGCGGGCGTTACAGAGGTGCAAAGAACTCCTTTAAGGCAGCGCAGCTCCTGTGTTTTATAGCATATTACCTCAATGCCCTATGGAGCGAAGAATGCATCAGTTCAGTAAGAAACTAAAGGTTATGTTCCACTCAGAAACACATATTAAAAAAATGTTTTATCATAAATTGTGTTCAGACGAAAGCTTGGGGTGGAAAGTGTAAAACGCTTGAGTCTGACCACGGATTGTCCTTCAAATAGCTGCGACATGAGGCTCTAGTGTGTGTGTGTGTGTGTGTGTGTGTGTGTGTGTGTGTGTGTGTGTGTGTGTGTGCACATGGGCAACTATCTAAGAGTGGACCGATCTGTCGTTACACACTCACTAACAGGGGACCATGAAGCAAACA
>JAVQJG010199753.1:0-27042 GCA_036024015.1 Craterocephalus amniculus | reverse complement strand
TATGTACAATTTTCTGCTTCTTCCTCAAACAAAGAATTGTCAATTGAAATAGCATAATTCTGGTGTTTGTCTCTTTTCTTATAATGCTGAATTAAACCAACATTGCTCCTTCTGATATTATAAAAGGTACCCAAAAACTTCAGGGTGTTATTTTCAGGCAAAGATTTACAGGCAAAAACAGAAAGAGTATGGTAGCTAACTGGTAAGAATGCAAAGTAGGCATAATGTTATGCACCCAGCACCATTAACATCTATAAGGAATGCTTAGCCGGTCTATTTATCTAATCATTAGCCTTTATTTAACCAGGATTAGTCTCATCAGGATAAAAGATCTAATTCCCAAAGGAGACCTGGACTAGAGAGCAGCAGCATAGTTACAATAAAACAGTAAACAACACATGAAATGCCCGCTCACAGGCACCATTGACCACTTATAGGTACAATTAGCCTTCAGAAGTGCCTCAGTTCTTCATGGTACAGATCCACCCGGGTGTTGGAAACACCCTTAGACATTTTGCTCCATATTGACGTAGCAGCGTCACACATCCACGAGGAGAATCTCCCGTTCCACCAAATCCCAGCAATGCTCTATGGGATTGATCTGGTGACTAATTTAGTCACTGAGGTTGTAAAAAATAAACACGGTCAGCAACAATACTCAGATTGTTTGAATCCTCCTCAGTTGGAGCTTAAGAGTCTGAAGTAAGCCAAGGAAACACCCCCCCCACACACACACACACCATCCCACCAGCAGCAGCCCGAACCTTAGGTACGAGGCAGGATGGATGATTCCAGCAAATTCTGACTCTTCCATCTGAATGTGGAGCTGAAACTGAGACTCATCAGACCAGTTTTTCCAGTTCTGGTGAGTCTGGGGGAATTGCAGCCTCAGTTTTCTGTTGTGAGCTGACAGGGGGGGGGGGCACCCAGTGTGGTTTCATCTGCTTCCAGGCCGGACATGTGCAGTCAGAGATCTGGTCTGGAACCAGTAATGTTTGAGTTCATGTTGCCTTTCTACCGTCTCCAACCAGTCTGCCCATTCTGTGACATCAAGAAGCCATTTGGGTCCAGACAACTACTGCCCTCTGGATACTTTCTCTGTTTCAGATTATTCTAGAGATGGTTGTGTGAAGATCCCAGTAAATCAGCCAGTCTGGGGCCAACAACCACGCCATGTTCAGTCGCTTAAATCCCCTTATTTATTTATTGTGAAGCCCAGTTTGAACTGGGGTGGGACAATACATCAATCTACATCTATCATATGGTCAATGAGTCAATGACATCGATCCAAAATGCTAACATCGGCCAAAGTTATCAAACACACTTTTATTTTGAAAACATTTTCTTTTAAACTGAAAGTTACTGCCAGTTCTCAGGAATAAACAAAGGTTAAATAATGATCTAGTTGCTTTTTGTGATGAATAGAAATAACTGTGATCATTCACCAATGATATTGCTTTGTATCGTTTCATATCGATCAGTGGATCCTAATAATATTGTGACTGAATTTGAGATATCGGTAAACATCGAATCGCTGTATCAATATAATATCATATCGTGATCAGTGATTCTAAATCCTGGTTTGAACCTGAGCAAGTTAACTTCAAACCTACATGCTGTTGCTGCCATCTGATTGGTTACAAGCAATTAAACAGGCAAAACTTTTCTCATTTATTGCTTTTATCCTGATTTCTTAGACTAGACATCTCAGTCTGTTTCTGATCCTTGTGCCTATCTGTGGACTGCATGTTAAACTCACTTCTAAAACATTTTTCTTTCCAAGATGGTGACTCATAAACTCCATGACTCATGAAATAAACAGAAGACTGAATATATTTAGAAGTATTATGAGTTCTTTACTCTTTATTTTGTTTAATTTGACAAGATCCAAGTAGATTTTCCACCCAATGCTGCAGTTCCATTACTCCCTGTTAAATCCAGCTTCTTTCTCCTTTTTTCCCATCGCGTCTCTGCTGGATTTGACTGTTTTTAGCCCAACAAAACAAAATGTAAGCAGGCAAAAATGGCTGTAAACAGAAATAATGGGACAGCAGTCTTTACAAGATGGTGCATGCATGACGCAGCTGCTAAACATAGCACAGACTGCGAATCAATGCTACGCGAGGAAATGAGACGCAATCTTCGAAACCTTGACTCCTGTGTTCCGCATCAGTTCGAGGAAAGCAAAAGACCGCATACAGCTTCAGAACGACTCGTTTATTTGGAAAAGAAATCTTTTAAGTCACTTGTAGCTTTGCCTGAAACACATTCACCTCCGATTCCATGATTTTTTCCCCCCTTTCAGTACTTTTTAAAAAAAAAATAAATTAAAATGGTAGGTTTTGCATGCAATACCGCATTAGCCGCATAAGTTTTCATCTTCCACAGAAAAGAAAGATCAACACTAAAAAATAAAGTCCCTTAGAAGCTGCTTGGAAAAAGGGCGGTTGGAGAAGCCATAGCGTGAAGCGATGTACACAGTTTGCGGTTGCATAGTACAGTACATGAAGTTCCTCATTTTAAAACAGCATGCCGTTTTTTGTATTGCACATTACGGAGACGTTTGTATTCTGAACCGTGACGTTGTCCCGAATGTCCCACGCGGGGTTTCATCTCAGCACACGTGTACGGCAAAAAGCATCTCTCAGAGACATTATGTACATTTTATTTGTTATAAAAATAATCGCCAGCAAATATTCATCTATAACTTTCTCTACTGGAATAAATGTTTACTCTTATGGATTTCTTTTTTAGTATCCTCTTTTTTTTTTCTTAATTTACAGGTTACCAAAGAAAAATGTTGCCTATATGTTCACTAATTTGTAATCAACTCAAGATTTATTCAATAAAAAATGTATTAGGAATGAAAGTAAAGCAAAGCTTGGGCTGTTTTTATTGTTCCGGGTTATTCTATGAGCAGATATTTCTCATGACTTCTACAGGGATGATGGCCTGGAAATCCCGTCTGATTGTCTGAAGCAGCCTGGCTCCACATTGGTTGGTTTGATTTTCCGAGTGGTAAATGGCTCCCTGTCTGATCAACCGATGGGATTTTGATGCTATGGGGGCACGATGAGACATAAGCTGCTATCAACAGTGGTATCGTTTTCATCTGGATTTTTGTGCCCAATGGGCTTTGTGCACAACTCAACTACTTCCTGAACTTAAGCCAGCAGCTTCATGTCCTGTCTTTCATTATTGGACGAACTGATTAATCCAGGTGTGTCTGACCTCAGTAAATGGCCAGACACACCTGGATTAATCAATTTGTCCAATAATGAAAGATAAGACATAGAGCAGCTGGCTTAAGTTCAGGAAGTAGTTGAGTTGTGCATAAAGCCCATTATTTCATCCAGATCTATAAAAAGTAATCCGTTGTATCATTTTGGGACTGTAAATATTTGCGAGAGCTTTTAATCGGGGGAAATGTGAGTATTTCATGTCAGGTCAAGCATCCAGCTGTAAGGGAAGGAAAGGGGGGAGGGATGGGTGGGGCATTCAGCCATCCAAACCTCTTTGGAAAGTTTTATCTAGCTGGGGCTTGCAAATTAGCACAACGTCTTAAAACTGTGTCAGGCTGAGAAATTCTATGAGACAGTCAAATATCTTTTATATAGGACAGAATTTGTGTCAACTTTGTGAAGATTAAAGCAGTTTTCTTTTTAAACTAGAGAGATAGTTAAGATGACCTCCTTCTTACAAAGCTACTTCAGACCAAGTAATGTAGATATTTATCAAGATTAAAAGGCAGTTAAAAGGTTTATTTTTAACTCTTAACTCTACTTGTTTAATGCATTTTTACAACAATGGCAGGGTGAACTCGGCTTATATTAACTTTAAAAACAGGATCTGATGTAGGAAGTTATCGATGCATCTTAGGCTACCACCTAGAGGCTGCTACATGCTCTACGCACAACGTGTGCCGCTGCCACGTCACAGCTGGATAAACCAGCAACTTCATTATAAACTAATGAATCCATGCTCCATGGGACATTAGAGCTTAAAGTTTCTGACATGACACTTTGCATCTCCAAGGTTCAGGTCAGATTTAGGTAATTTTGCATTTGAACTCAAATCGTTTTCGTCCTTTGCACAGCTGATATACAAGCTGATGGGTAAAAAACATGGCAAACCCTCGGCTTGTTACGTTGTCTGGTAAAATTGAGCTCGTTTGCATCTCCCTGAAAGCAGCAGCTTCGACTTGTCTTTCCTTCTTTATAAAGAAGTTTTGAAAACACTTTATAGATCTGGACCAAACTCGCGAGGAGGACCAAACTTTGCTAGTTGCTTAAGTTTCCTTTTAAGTGATTTCTAAATATTTAAACCACTTAAAAGTGCATTTTCATTGTAAAACTTTAAAATTCTTTCTGGATAAATACAGTTTCTTATTAACTACAGAATCAATCCAAATCTGAACCGATTTCTTACTCTGCTCATCTGTTCATTTTAGTTAAGGATGAAGACAATTAATTGATTATTAATTATTCGTTGATAAGAAATTACTCGATTAAAATAAATCAATTGCAATCAATCACTTTAAGCCTGTAATTCCTCGCCAGCCCACATGAGGGCGCATGATGCCAGAGGTCCTTGACGCACATGCGGGAACACGAGAAGCTGTATGCATAATTTAATTTATTAGACTAAATTAATAATGATTATAATAATAATGATAATATAATAATAATAAAATAATAATAATATTGTCTTTGTTTGCATTGTTTCATGTTAGAATGTGTTGTTCCCTTCTGTTAAGAATAAATCTTTTAATTATCTCTTAAGATAGTATTTTTCGTGGAAAGGAACCAATTCATTCAATGGGAAATTCAGCTTCTCAGAAAAATTGCCATTTATCTATCAATCGATCCATTAGATGAAACATCTATCAATTAAGGGATAATCTGCATCCCTAATATTAGTATTAATCTCAGTATTTGGTCCCCTTCAGTTATTTGTATTGCCCGTAAAGTTTTGCCTCATCCTGCCTGCTGCCATACAGGCTTCAGGTTTATCCATCATCCTCTTTCAGGTAATTTGCAGCTAAATGTTTCTGTGGCAAAGACACAGAGCGACAACCTACTCCAGATAAACCCAGCAATTAGAAAATAGACAAATCCTTTGAAGAAATTCAACAATTACATCATAACAACTGATGACATATTAGCTTAAAACAATTAGATATGTACAGTAAATTATAATGAGACTTTAAACATCATCAGCAACCGCAGCAGATTTCTGTTTTCATACAAAGCACCACGTGGTTCGGTAAACCCATCGGCTGTATCCGATGTTTCAGTGCACTTACTATGTAACATACAGTAACGACAACTCATAGGAAACTCATGATTAAGATGGCTCAACTTTTACATCATGCAGTGTCATCTGATCAGACGTACTGGTTGTTAAAACACTTTAATCTTCACTTTGTAGTTCGGGACATTATTTTCTATCCTTTAGTTTTTAAAAGAAAAAAACTTCTTTTTTTTTGTTTGTTTAGGTTTTTTTTTTTTTTTTTTTTTTTTAAAGAGGTGCCCCACATTTCTACAAACATCAAGTCGAGTACAGCGGGGTTCTACTTTTTGTTTGGACGGAGCATGCTCTGCAGTCAGGACAACATGCGAGCTACACACAATAAACGTGATGCAACCGATTTAATCCTCTAAAACCACCTCAAAGATTTTAACAATTAACCGAAGGCATGATGTTCTGGCATTCTGAACCACATGACTTTCAGTTCAATGCAAATAAATACAAAACAACTTGTATATGCTCTGTTACACAAGAAAAACAACAAAACAACAGCTGCCAAACTGGGTATTTTACTCTAGATGTGGCAAAAAAATCTGAACATCCCACCCTCACTGGCCTTAAAAATCAGTAACATCAAATGCATCTCAAGTAATATTTTGCTTTTGTTTCACTTCGCAATCAGACCAGCAGTATCGCCTTCCCAACCCGAGCAGCTCCGATCTGATTCCAGCACCTATGAACATGAGATGCTAAAGCTATGCTACAGAAAAGCTGGCCTTGCTCAAAGTGACTTTCAGAAAACAGTAAAACAGTTTGGCAATGTGAAGCACCAGTTATGTGAAAACCAAGCCGTAAACCCTCCCGCAAAACCGCTGATCCACCACTCGGCGATTTAGAAAAAAATTGGACCTCTTTGTCGACACCTCATCACGGACACTCCAGAATGAAAGTACAAAATATCACTTAAGTGGATGCGGAGCTTGTTCATCTATCAGCATGCAATAAGCTAAATGGTAGGAGGATTTGTACAGGGCAGCAGCCTGCAACAGTCTGTGTGCAGCGGACTTCCCTCTGACCCGGTGCGACGCTCCGGGCACGCAGAAGCCCGTGCATCATCACCAACTGAGCATTTTCCATAATTAGCTTGTCGACGGAGGCAACAAGCACGATTTGTGCCGCACATCTGCTGAGCATCATGTTAGTACAATCCCAGAAGGTCCCAGAAACATTTAAAAGGAATTAAATTTGCAGTATTAGTTATGTTGGCACCCTGAAACCTCCTGACTCCCCATGCTGTTGACTGACAGGGGCTGCCCCTGACAGCCTGCTTAAAAAGAAATACCTGAAGATTATTCTGATTGACTTCAAAGAGAAAAATAGTCAGGTAGATTTAAAAAAAAAAAAAAAAAGATACAATTTGGGACCATCTTGGCTCTGGTGCAGCGTTTATTTTAAGTGGTTTCTGGGTCATTAGGGCCCTGCTTGCTGATAGGATGGGCTCAAAGCCGGTGCCGGGAGTCGTGGCTGTAGCTGCCCGGTGAGCTGCGATTACGATGTGGCTTGTATGCATCCTGATAGGGGTCCTGGTAGTCCTGGTAGGGGTCCTGCTGCTCCCGGCTGTGCTGCGAGCCTGAAGACATGCGGTTCCGTCCCTTATGTGCTCGGTCGTTGTGGTAGTTTTCATCCGATGTCATCAGGTTGCGTCGCTCGTTCGGGGTGGAGTGGTCTCCTGTGTGGTTGCTCTGTCGCATTCTTTGGCTCTGCTGATGACACGAAGGCGTGGGTGAGGAACACATCAGGGCTTTTGTGTATATTTACCCTTCGTTTCCCATTAAACAGCCATGGACGAGTGGATATATACCTGCAGACCAGAGATGCTGGTGGGGTATGGGGTGAGCGTGGTGGGGCCCAGATTACGACCCAGCAGAGGGTTTAGAGGCGTCGCCATGGAGGTGTGGGTGGCTTTCCAGTAGGCCTCGAGGTATTCAGCGAGGTGCTCGCAAGCATCTTCCAGCTGGTTCTCGTCCAAGATGATGTCAAACATTTCCTGTGAGCGGCAGGGTTAGAAATGAAGCTATTTCAGACATGAAGGCCTGAACCATCGGCGCCTTTAATGAGTGTACACTTACTGGTGGACACTGGGCTAATTTGTCCGCTGCCACGAGTTGGACATTCAGGTGTTTGCTCTGGGACTTTCCTCTCGACTTGACTAACCTCTGCAGCACCTGGATGACAGAGAGAGAAAATACAAGCGGTGAACATAAATCATTAGGAGCACCCAGCTTGTATTAAGGCAACACGTGTGTGAAAGTCTAGAAACTGCAGCTCATAACAGATTAACACACTTCAAAATAAATGACTCTTATAACAACACACATCATAATGGACTAATATTTTTTGGGAATAGAGGAATTCTCACATTAAAACAAATCTGGTGCGATCTGCTCCTACTAGTCCAATCAGTGATAGAGAATCCATTGTGTCTGAACATTTGAGGCCAGTTTTTGGGAATTTTAACAACCTTTATTGTCTAGAACAGAACTAACAATCATTCATGACTGCTTCCTGTTTTAGTTACACCTGTTTAGCATGCTGTGGTGTAAACGTGTGGCTAGCACGTGACCATTCTCTGAAAGAGTGAGCTGTTTCAGCTGAGGGAGGCGATTATTGTGCATTCACCCACCCTTTGTGCAGCAGATGTACTTTTTCATGCACATGAGCCAAGGTGCAGGCCGGCCGGTGCAGATTTGAAGCCTGCACTGACTCCAGATGCTTGTTCAGAGACTTTAAAGTCCTGCATTCCATGCTAGCTGTGGGGTTGTGATGTGCTGCCGAACTCTTGGGGGGGTAAAAAACCAATCTGTTACCTTTAAAATATTTCGGTGCTGTTGCCGTTTCTTTAGGAAAGTAGCTGTGGAAGTCATATCACATGGAGCTTTTACCATGAAACCCATATAACAGAGTTTAATCTCCTCCTGCTGCAGCCAGATGTTCTCCGAACACGCAGTACCTTAGGGGAGGAGACTTTGACGTGGACGATGATGGGGGCCAGCGAGGTCTTGAGGAGCTGGGCTGGGTGGTTGATGGTGTCAGCGTCCAGAACAACCAGCTGCAGGGAGCGAGCCAGCTCAAAGATCCTTTCAATCTCACTTTGCACCTCAGCTGCAGGGACAACAGGTAATTGCAACAAAGTGCTTTATAAATAAAATTTGATTTGATTTGATTTAAAGAGCAAGACTTGTAAGCATTATTGTGGTTCTTGGTGATGGTTAATCAGCTCCAGCTTTTTTTAGAAGAAACTGTGGCTTTCTCACCTAAACTGGAGCGAGTGTTGGATCTTTCAATGATGGCCCGTTTACTGGGGTTGTTGAGGACGGACCTCTTGGCCAATGATATATCTGCTGTGACTCGCGTTATAGTTATCCTGAAAAAAGAAGAGCAACGTTACGAGAAAACAGAATCCCTCAAACTTTTGCTTTAGAAGTTCTTTGGACAAAAAATAAATCCACATTTATCACTTCCACCCAGGCTGTGTGCTTTGCTTACTTCTCTCATTGGTTAGGATGATTAGTTAAAAAGTTAAAGGAGGATTATGTAAAGATTTTGACCAGAAGTGGTAAGAAAATTATCAGCTTTTGATGATTTCATTAATTAAGGATTTTTTTAATTCTTGGTGAAGCGGTGATATACAAGCCTAAATACAAGTTTCTGGATATTTTTAATGTTCATGCTAAAAACTAGTGAAAAGGTGGCGGTTTTCTCCATCTTTATTTAACAACTCAACTCGGGTCTTTTTCTTACCTGCCATCAAATCTGTGCTTGAGGAAGTCAAATAGTGCTTTCTGCATCATGTCTGTTACCTACGTGAAGGAGACAAAATGAATACAGGTGAAGGAGTGAACATTTTTTAGTTCCTGGTCAGAAAGGTGAGTTTGTCTTGCTTTCATGGTAACAGGCCAAATAATAACTGGACATAATATGCTCCTGGATACATGATTTAATGGAGCAACGACAGCAAAGTTGTGTTTGAACTGGTAGTTTTTCAGGCAGAATCTCTCACAACCCAATGAGATAAATATTCTATGCTAAAGCGTCGTTTTCATCTGTCTTTTCATTTTAGGTTTTTAGGTTTAGCCTCCTTAAGCTGTTTTGACTGATATTTTTTACCTGTCATTGAGAAAGCAGCACATATAAAACAAGTACCGTTTATATATTTGGGTCTTTTGTGCAGATGTATGAAGAATAACCGAGGCAGTAAGGCTATAAAAAAAAGGATGCTCCTCAAAGGAAAGGCAAACTCTGCCAGTTACTCAACATATTTCCATCCTCCTCATAAGTCCATTTGAGATGATTTGTGGGCAAAGACGTTCACAATTAACCACACTAACATAGAGCTGTGTTTGGGGACACATCCTTCTGTATCATGTCCTTTCTGCATGGTAAATATTCATGAAATAATTAATATGCCATTTACCTCATAAACATAAATATCCTGATTTAACCATATGTGCACCAAGCTCACCTCGTAACCCTTGAGCGAGGGTCCCACCAGCACCACGGGCCTCATGGAAGGAACCACATCGTATGGGGGGATGTGCTCCGTCTGTTAACACAAAACAGCACCAGCAGGCTCGTCACAAATATTACACAGACCCAGGATAACTTCATAGAGCCGTGATGGACTGCAGTCACCTGACATCCACTCACAACCATGGACTGAATGGGAAGCGTAATGGCATGTCGAGGCATGTAGAAAATGATAAGCTGATTCTTTAAAATAATATGAAAAACAGTTGCAGAATGCATTAAAACAACCTGAAACTTCACCACCTGTCTGAAAAAAAAAAAATCATAAAAATAAGATATTACTGTGTCTTACTAATCTATTAATAAACCGGGTAACATGTTAACCTGATTAACAATTAAGTCGTATCATTTGCTACAAGCAGATGGAAATGGTTCGCCACTGTGTAGATTATAGACTAGTCTCATAAAAAGCTGCAACAGAACATGATAACATGACTGAAATAAAAACACCAGATATAACAAAGTGATGTAAACCGGTCCATTCAGAGATGCAGAGATGATCAACTAAAGATAATTACATTCATAGAAATGTATTGGTATAGTTATTATGTTTTTAAAATGAGCACATAGTTTAGATAAATTGACACAGATTGACAAAGAGAAAATAGAAATATAAAGGCTGCCATAGCAGCAGTAAATTAGGTAGGTTTAAATGAATGACTAACTATCAAATATAAGCATCAGTTTTTTTTATAGTTAATAAATTCAAAGGAGGTAAAAGAGGTCCAAAAAGTCCTGGAAAAGTCTATTAGTTTAAGCTTGTGTCAAGGAATTGTTAGCACCTGCTATAAGTACAAAGTCCTGCATTCTCATTTGATTTACAAACATTCAGGTGGATTTAATTTTCTTTAACAAGTTCTTTGACAGGTTATGTTCGCATCACATCACACAAATATCAAGAAATAATAATTTTGAACGGTTCAATTTGATGTTATGCACAATAATACGTAACATAGAGAAAAAAAAGTGTGTAACAAATATAACAAATCAGTTACAATTTATAATTCCTAATTGAGAAGTCATAAAGTGTTTTTACTCACTACATTTACCGTTTTTCTTTTACTCTAACTTTTAACTAAGACCTACTTCCTAAAAACAATTCATCTGAAATAATGAATGTCAGAATGTCCTTTGGTATCTCATGAAAATTTATACTTCAGTCAGGGTGAAGCTGTAACTTCCTTACATTGCTGCTAGTTCCTGTCATTTTGTGATGGTAGGAACAAGCACTGTGTGGATGGTGGATGAGTGGGTTTTACTGTCACCAACTTACCACTTTCTGCTTCTGCTTTCCTGCAGGAGGGGAGAGAAGACAGCAACAGTGTCGTCAGTAGCTGCAGCCACACAAGGCGTCACCACAATATCTCAGAAAGACTTAAACATGCTTCATTTATTTTACTTTTCATCATGACTCATAACAAATGAAACCTAACAAGGATAGAAAATAAAAAGGAATTCTATTGTCCTAAGGTCATATTCACAAAGTCACATGAGTGCAGTTCAGTGGGGGGGGTCATAGCCTTGTCGTTGGGTTCACACTGGTTAGCCCCAGTTTCAGAGCGCCTGCAGTCCTCAACTGGAGGAAGAGGAGGATCATGGGATAATGTACCAGCAACTCTATGCAATGAACTTATGCTTTATGTGGAGACATGGGAAGGCTTTAGAGGCTTATACTATCTATGCTGCTGCGGTTGAGGAAGTTTGGCTCTAAGCTGGCAGGCTGGCTGCTAACAGCCCTCTCCCCCCTGTCCAAAACCCTCACCTGCTGAGGATATGAGCGGTCGGATAGAGGCAGATACCTCATCCTCTACACTGGAAGAGGAGTTCCCTCCAGACTTACTGGAAAAGACAAGAGGGGATATACAGAAGAAAAACAGACAGAAAACAAAGTGGCATTAATGTAGAAAAAAAGAATTTGTTGAACCCTAAAATGATCGTTCAGTGCAGATCAAAGTGGACAACATTTAAAAATTGCATTTTCTTTTTCCAACTTACTATCACAAAGTAGCAATTTTACAGTCCCAGAACATTTACTAAGAAGAGGCTATCCCCAGAACACAGATTTATTAAACCATGGAAAAACTGCAGCTTAATCAACTATACTGAACCTGATTACAGCTATGACACATCAGCAGGGTAAATAATCAGCAGTTTTTATCTCAGCCTGCTGGAGGCACAAACAGTTGTACATCTTACTCATCATATCATAAACTCAATTATCATTTAACAAACTTCCTCATTTATACTTACTTACATACTTCTATCTAAATATAGTTATTTAGCAGGAACCTGATGGGAATTAAATGGTGGTATAAAGTAAGCAAAATGCAAAACAGGACATGATAAAAGATCAGAAAGCAGTCATAGGTTTGTTGAGCAGAGGTAGAAATTCTCATGTTGATTTGATGTTACAAAGGATTTAAGATTATTAAGATTATTATTTAGATTATTAAGCTTTAAGATAAAGGCTCCTGCATGGTTGTCATCATTTGTGATGGATACCTGTACTTTTATCAGGATGATAAATGTATCTGACCAGCACGCACTGCAAATCAGTTATGAGGTAATTCTGATACGAAAAACATAGAAAATTGAATTTTTCATTGTGATTATTTGAAGTTTAAGTGGGAGTTAACTCAAAACTGAACAAATGAATGATTCAACAAAAAGAAAAAAACAGACCGAACTAACATGAGTAACTTTGAGAATAAAAATTAGTACAATTAATACAGTAAATGTCTAAAACCACCCCTCATTCTTTATATTTCATATATCTAAGCAGTCACACTGTCTTTTAATCGCTTTAAGTGGTCCAGCTTTTTTAAAGGTCTGTCAAAGAATCTTTTTGGATATTGTCTGCTTTTTCACGCATTCTAATCCTGTCCTTGTATCTGCTATTTCAGAAGAAATGCTGTGGTTTTTTAAGCCACCTAACATTGACTTATAAATCATTCGAGCTTAAAAAGAAGGCACCTAACTCAGGGGATGAACCACTGTTTTGCCTACAAATATCAATGGGTGAGCTTCAATACCTTTACCGGCATTTAAGAAAAATGACAAAATTAACACAGTTTGACATAAATTAGAATTTTTGGACCAGCATGATAAATCCCCAAAGATCTATTAGCAGAAAATTTGGGGAATTATTTCAGCATAATGTGCAGTGTGTCCAATAATATAGAGGAAACCTGAAAGTGGAGGACAAAAGAAGAAGTGTCAGGCTAAAGAAACTATAAAGAAATTAAATGAAATTAGATGAAGAGTATCACAAAGAGACGACCTTAGCAAACAGCAAAAGAGGGGAGGCAAAGACCTGGCATAGGACAGGCTTATTAACTGTAGATGGTCTCCATGGAAAGATGGCTGGTAAGGAGCTGTTCCCAGCGAAGGGAAACAGGGAGAAAAGCCCAAATGGAACAAGAACTGGACTGAAAACCAGTAGCAACAGGTCTGATGGAGTGAGAGACTTCAGCATTGCTGGATCAGTGTGGAAGTGGGATCATCTTGACAGAGAACAGAATAAAAAGCAGCCAACATCCAACGAAGTGCTTTGAAATGTCCTTCAAGAAGCCTGGAGAACTTTTCCTGAAGACTACTTAAAGAAATGATAAGAAATGCGTCTGAGAGTACTCCTGGTTAATGGGCTACACATGTCACTCCTCATCTGTGGTAAGAGAAGCACTGAAGCACTCCAGTCTGGTAACATTAGTATTAACCTACACCACAAGCCAGGAGGAGGTGCAAGAAAGTTAATAGTACAAACTCTGGACGACAGAACATTCAAGACCCATTATGCCCACAATAAAACCAGTCGGTACGATAGGTGTGCTAATTACTGGAAGCGTTTGGTACAGTCAGTGTGAGGAGAAAGAGTAGAGTAATAGGTATGAGTCATTGGCCGACCTGAGTCAAAGCAGGCTTCATAGTAAAAGGGATTATGACTGAAGAAGGAGTTATTGGACAGCATCTGTGCTGGTTGATGAAATCATTTTAATTGTCTGGATTTCTTCAGGAGTTGCACAGACAGAAGTCGAGTGCAGACATTTTGTCTTTGTAGTAGAGTTGTTAACAATTTCCTAAGTCATTCATTTACTTTATTAAAAAGCCTGTATCAATTAAACTTATGTCCCAGATTTATATTATTAAGGAGCAGCTGCTTTACAGGTTAATAAAGATTAAACACACATATAATAGCTGTGAAAACTAATATGTAAAAATGGTCCGTACTGCTCTAATGACTATTTTTGAATTTTGATTTCAGATCATTTCTCCTGTTTCTTTTTATTTGACGAAAAACCAAAAGCATCCTAAATATTTTGCTTTCTATCATACAAAGAAAACCCAACAGGTGTAAATATCCATTTGGCTTGAAAATTGAAATTATAACGAAAAATGCCACAATTTTATCTACGATAATTTAACTTTAATCTAGGAGGGAACTATAGTTATTTATATTTAACAAAATAAACAAATTAAGCAATAATCTTTGATAAAAAAGGAAAATAAAATTAATCATGGGCACTCTAACATAAACTCTACTAAATGCCTTGTGAGTTTGGTAAATACAACTATTTTCTGGATAACAGAATTCAACACACCGCCTACAGTTTGGAGCAAAGTTGCTTGGCTTTGTTACACGTCTAGTTGTTTTTTCATAAACACTGCCAAAACCAAATCCCAAGAAAGGATGGAAATCAAAGTGTGTATTTCTTGAGTATATATGGTCTGTTCTGTAACTTTCATAATTTAAATAGTGAAATAAACATAGACAAGGGAGTTTTCTGTTACTTACCCTTGGACTCGTCCTCTCTTTTGCTCCTGCTGGAGCCGGATGTTCTCGAGCTTCAGAGGACTGGGAATGAATCCAATCTCACATCCCTCTTTCACTAGCCGACCGATCCACCAGTCATTGTTGAATTTCTGAAGGAGTCGATAAAATTAAACAAATAACACTGAGAACTTTTTGCAGAAACAAATGATTAAATTACTGTTTCCAAAACTGAAATAAACGTGTAAAAAAGATTATTTCATCATATTTAATGTTAAATTATGCATGTACCTCCTTTATGTGGAGAAAGTCCTTGGCATCGAAAGAGATGGCCGTGGCTGGAACTGGAACATCCTCATCCAGTGCGCCACAATAGCTGACGTTGGTCCTTACAGCAAATGCCACTGGTTTAGTCTGGAGGGAAAAACATGTAGCATGTAAGTTTGAGCATCTAAATGCATTTGTGGCTGGGCTTCATCAGGCGGAGCCACACGCTGGCTACCTTGGCTCTTTCCAGTTGAATGGCAGCCTGTTGCTCCCTTTCCTGTCGGCTCTGTCCCGGTCCTTGGCTCTGGCTTGGGCTCTGGCTCTGGACCTGGGCCTGCACCTCCCGCTCCTCCTCCAGAGATACATCGGAATCTGATGGTCTGCTTGTATACGAATCAGCTGAGCCCTAAAAACAGAAATATCGGGTTAACAAAACAGTATTTTTTAACAAGTTTGACATCCCCCATGAAAAGAAATCCACTGAACTTCAGTTCTCATGATGTTGCTGTTAAAAGTGGGGACAGATGCAGCTGATTTACATCCACTGTCTTTATAACAAAGGCTCTGAGGTTCAGAAGGTCACATGAGCTATTTAAAAAAAGAAGAAGAAAAGGGCATCCTATAACATGACATAATAAGGTTAAATATGTCTTAAAGGGATCATTTACTAAGGTTTGGGGTTTCTTAGAGTGCCAAGTCTAGAGTGGCCTGGCCCTCTGAATGCAGAAAAAGGGAGGAAGTGATGGAGAAAAAAGCCGACTACCAGCAGGATCTCAGACAAAAAGGCATTTTCAGCCCTCTGCTGTCAGCATTTTGTGTGACTATTAGACAATCTGGATAGTGATGACTACAGAGAAGGAGGCACATTTCTGCTTCTTCTTTTTTTTAGTTTCAGTCTTCTTTGACTTATTTAAAGCAATCATGATGAATAGTGCTTTACCGGCTTTGAGTTGCTTTGCTTTAAATTCCTTAAATGCAACTTCTTGCGTTTTATTTTTTTTGCTGGGACACGCCTGGATCGAGTGCTTCCTTCTGCTGTTTTAATCTAAACAATCAGCCGTTAATGATGATTCAATTAAGGAGGGCCATTAGTTACGAGGAGATCAATCCGGTTAGTCATCACAGCTAAGCACTTTTCCATTTCTTTCAAAGCAAAGCCTGACTTCAGCACACTGCTCATCTGGACGGTGCATCCCGTCTCAGATCTTGCTGGGCATATGCAGGATTTCTGCTGCCTCTTCCACATTTTTTTCAGCTCTCTTAAAACGGTTAGTCTTGCAGCGCTGGCACATCTGCTCAGTTTACTGGTCGCAAGCACAATAAACCGTAAAATGGAATCAATGGCACTGGAGGTGATAGCTTGAACTTTGAGAGTTAAAAAATTCAAAAAGGGGGGTCTGAGATTTAAACAGAGGAGTAAAAATATATCACATTATTTATTTTTTGAAGATAAGACCAGAGCGATTAAGTTGCATTATGAGTGTTCACCATCTTAACAACTTTCCACAAACACACAAACTATACAAACAATCCCTCCAGTGATTTCCCCTCAATACCATCTTCAAAACGTTTATAAGTCATCAGCTCATAAAAGAAGCTGTGTGAAAGATTTAAGGGTGCATCTGTAGCATGAACTATCCTCCAATGGAGCAGCTTCAGCATGTGACTCATCAACATCAGAATCCACCTAATGACATCACGTTGCATGTTTCTCCCAGCCTCGTCAGAGCCTCCTCACCACGCAGTCGCAGGGCCGGATGAAAAAATACTCAGCTGGGTATTTTCAAGAAAGTGACGATACTAAACAAAATGGGACTCGGGCTTTGCCATTTCAGTGACGGCCATAAGGGGAGATGTTTAAATTTCCTTCCTTGAATCAAAGCCTAAATGCTTCCTCCTGGCTCCGGTGGGCTCCTGATGTTCATTCCTCCAGCCTCACAGGGAGACTGCAGCCACATATACAGGCGCACATACAAATACAGATACACAATTATTCATAAACGTGTGAATGTCACACGTCAGAAGGCATCCGGTTAATGTGCACACCACCCCCTCGCTTTACAAACCCACCCAACCCCCCCCCTCCAGTCAAGCATAGCCCTGGATCACGCCGCGCTGTACCGTCGGCTTACCCATCAAAGGCCTCTTACGTATGTGTGTGTATGTGTGTCTGCTGTGCGTGTGCTGTGAGCCACTTCCATCAATAAACACACACACTCACACAACCGCACACTCACCGCCTCCGAGTCTTCAAATCCATGCAGGTACAAATTGTCATACATGGAGGTGTGATATTCCAACGAGCGCCTCTAGAAGAATGAGGGGGGAATAGAAAGAGAGAGTGGAGGCGGAGGAGAAAGGAGGGGGCACCGGAGGAAAAAAAAAGGACAGATAGGGGGGGTGGGGGGGATGACGACAATCCTCTCTCTCCACCGCCGAAAATAATGTATGAAAAAAAAAAAAAAGTATCTCCGTCCCGTTTGGATCACGCCTGGTCCTCCGGAGGCGCCTCGCTAGCTGGGTGCAGCTTCTCCCGGATCCCGGAGCGGCCGCTGGCTGCCTGGCGTTATAGGATGGAGATGCTCTCCCAGGAGGTAGCCCGATCCTGCCGTTTCATTTTTATTCAGCTTCCGCGCACACAAAACCTACACAGACGCGGTAGGAGCAGCAGAGGAGCAGCGGATCCTTCCTCAATATCCAAGCCTGATGACAGAGCCAGAGTGCAGGGAGCTGATTGGCTGGCTGTCTGTCCACTCAGCCTGGATGAACGCTCTGGGCTTTTTCTCCCCCCTCCACCCAGTGCAGTGAGATAGAAGACATCGGGGGAGGGGGATGAAGGTGTAAAAGAGGGGAGCAACATCCTCCATGTCTCCGCTAGCTTTCATCTTCCATCTGATTATTTATTCTCCGTGGAGCATCAGATGTAGATCAGATACTACAGAGTGGACTACTGAATGTGTGAATGTGATTAATGAATTTAGAGGACAGTTCATTTATTAAGAATACAACTAACAGAAAAGACAGAGATACTGAGATCCTAAAACAGAGCCATTTGTTCCTTATTAAGGCCCTTTTTAATACTTCATATTCATGTTCTATTTTTGGAAATTCCTGAAAGGAGAAGAGGGGTAAGAAAAGAAATCCTGAAAATGGAATTTTTTCATCCAGAGGAGCATCTCAGCTGTTTAAAATCTTTGGATATTAAATGGTTTTTAGGTTTTAGGGACAATACAAGCAAATATCCAGGATTTTTCTGCCATGGAAATGCTGAAACTTAATTGTCAGACATATATCAGTGCATCTGACATAAACCAGAAACTGTCAAGTATTAAATCTGGTATTGATTGCTGATACCTTGATTATTTATTTCCTGCTTTTTTTCTTTTTACTTATGTTTATTTATGTTTTAAAATGGCTTTGTGACATAAACAATTAAGCCTTTCATTTATAATCTTTATCTTCAGGTGTCTAGAAACTCGGTATCGATAGTGGATTTCTAAAGGCCGATACAATAACAAGAGTTTGGAGCAGGAAAAAGCTGACAGCAAGTCAATCCGCCAATAGCGCTCATTCTGTGAGTGATGGCACTGTGGGCCATTAAAATCAATAATCACAAAATAACACAGGTTAAAACAAGCGTATAGTGAAGGGATTTGAACTGGCCGTAACAATTAATAGCTGTAGGGATGGTATGGTAGGTTTTTATCTTCATACTCTTTACAGGCCTGTTCTTTCTGAAAACTAAAGAATGGTTTGTTTAATAATCATCTTTTAAATTCAGAACAGGAATTCATTTATATTCAAAATATGACTACATCGTGTTTCCACTGTAAAGTTGACAATAACAAAGTCAAATCACAATATAAACTCAGCAATATATGGAAACAAATTGAGGGGGGTGCGGGGGGTTGTCTCAGCCACTGAAGTCTCCAAAAATGTGTAAAATTTTATGACTCATGGCAAACCAATATGAACAGACAACACAGACACACATAAGACAGTTTATGGCGTTATAATGGGGAAAAAAATGCAGCTATTGGCCACTATCGTAACCAGGTTCCACTTATACCGTTAGTGTGTAAACTGTTCTATCGGTGCGGATTAATCAGCCCAACCAAAAGACCCCATACCAGACACAAACTTATTACTGGTGCTATTTTAAAAATCTAAATTGGGCATATGGGTGCCTTGTCACAGCTGTGAACATAATCCACCAAAAACCACTTTATCCCACATATTTATGAAAACTCTGACAGTTTACAAGCCTTACATTTAGAGGATGGGTGGATGACCCATGTGGTTTATCACCCAATTCATCAAACACCAACACAAGTTATCTTAGCAGTCGTGTCTCAAAATGTTTGGGATCCACCAACTTTAAATAACAGATGTTGCCTTATCCATTCCTTAATATGCAATGTGCAGAACTGTGATTATTAAATTTAATCCCACTCATCAGATTGAAGATGCACACGCTCGACTCGTCTCAAACACTCTTGACTCTTCAGCTTGACTATATTAGCAAACAGCTAATAATGGCTACTTCTGTTGGATGAGTCTTGTTCTCGATCACGCTGATGAGCCCAAAGATCTGCTTTCTTATCAGTTTATGTATCAACCCGTGTCCATTTGAACCGGTGGGTTTTGAAACATTAGCATTTGCAAAATGGAAATGAGATGGACTGATTTATTATTCTCTCACCTCTCCATCACAGTTCTCCTCAACCCAGATGTGATCAGACCCACTGGAGGTTCAGAGGAGGACCAGTAACTATTAGGACTGGAACAATATGCTTTCATCCCAATTCCATTCCTTTACTATTTTTTTGGGTGCCGAATCGATTAAAACTGTGATTCTCATGATTCTTCGATATTGCAGATTTTTGTGGAGAAGACCAAAACAATATAGAAAAAATCTTTTTGCTAGTATTTTTTATCTTAATTTCCGGAAAAATACAACACAGTTGCCAGACCAACATTCTGCTACTATAATACCTGACAAGACGAGTAAAAAAGATTAATAAAAATAATAATAAAAATTTAATATAAAAATTAATTTAAAAAAACCTTTACATTTATTTGAAAAAAAAAAATTTTTTTAGCAAAACAAATTAAATTCAAAATTGTGAAATAAAAAATCCCGACATTCGATTTTTTAACAAAAAAAATCAATTTTAAAATTCTGAAATAAAAAAATTCCAGATTTTGAATTTTTTTTCATCGACTTTTCCACCCTTAGTAACAATCCTCACACATAAAATGTATTAACCTTTTCTGTTCATGGAAAGAGGCAAGCAGGACAAAGAGTCCAACCCAATCTGAGCAACTTCTCTACGGCCAGCATCATCAGGACATTCAGTAGTATCTTACTCTGCAATATTTGACAAACACATATATACATATAGATCTTCTGTGAGGTGAAGGACTGCAGTTGTCTCCCATCAAAATGATGCCGATCAACTGTGTGAAATCCAGCTGAGAGATGGAAGCCAATGTCACTGCTGATAAATCAGCCTTGTCCTCCAACACAACAGACTGAGCATGAAACAAGTGTACAGAGTTTCCTTTGATTGCAACGCTGCGAGAGTTAAAATCTGACATAGAATGTGCAGATAAAATAACCACACACCGATGCTGCCAGCACAGTCCTGTCTTAGTAGTTATAGGTGCAGAGCTGTAAACTACATTATAATGTAGTGTGTGTGAATCTAGCAGGAACATGCTATATAACTTGTCCTTGTTTTGAAGAGATGATAACAGATTTTGAGATGATGTTTTGACTTTGATGGAAAATTCTGGAGTTTTGTGAATATAATTTGAATTTTTGGGCTTGCACTTAAGGTTTTGGCAAAATGGATGAAAGTTTAAAAAAATGTGTTTTAGCAATTGTACGAAACTCTAACTAATAAAATACTGGTTTTAAATCTACAGCATTATCAAACTGTATACCTACCTACCATACCTTACTTTAATATCAGCTAATATCTGCTCGTCCCCAACAGTGTCAGTACTCAGAAAGACTTAAAAAACATCAACCTGTTAAAAATTGCTTTCATCTAGCTGGCATATGAAAACCTCCTGCATGCACAAAAAAAAAACAATAAGCTTTACAACTGTTAAAGCCATGCACTCAATCAGTAACACACATGCTTATTAAAAACCGTTAGTACTGTAGTATCAAACAACAAAAGGTGAGGAAAAGATTGTGTATAGGAGCTGAGCAGCAGAAATAAAGCAGTTTAAAATGACCTAAAAGCAACACAACACCAACAGCATCTGGGTAGATAATGTAAACTGACATTTCAGTCAGACAAATCTTCATGAGATCACTATTAAAAATGGTAAAACCTCTTATGTCGATGTTATGCAACTAATAATTAATCAAGCTCTATGGTGGTAGCAAAGCCCCCAGAGTGATACAAGTCACAAAACACACTGGAGATTGCATAACATAAAAAGAAATCGCAATACAGATGCTACAATAAAAAAATCCGATATTATATATGAAATGCACCATATGTCTGACTCTCATTTAGACATGCTGAATATGTTTCAGCCGTCAGAACATGGCTTAATAATAATTTGTTACACCTATAGCGAGTTGATTTCTCTTGCCTTGTATTTGTGCTGTGCAAACATTTGCCTGCAGCAGTTTGTTGCCCCCTGCAGTCTGTGATGATGTGTGCAACGTCACTAGTATCAGTGTCGCAACAACTGCAAAAGATCCATACTGTGCAGCCAAAAAACTCTACAAGATGGCTTCACTGTTCAAATCAAATCATTTTTCTCTTTTTTTAGTATATAATGCAAAATACAACAGTAAATAATCCTCAAAGTAGACAAGCTAGACATGAAAATGAACTCTAAGTAGAAGAAGGCCACAATGAGTAAAAAGCTCTTATACAATTAGCCTATAATTAGTCATTTGAGAAAAATAAAGGACATTTGAACATCTTCAGCACCATAATGATGATGATAGTTTTAGAAGTTCTTCAGCTTCAAAAAACACATTAAATTTGCAGGTTTGTCTGTCAGACCCAGTTCCAAACAGCCACAGCCTCCTATTTTTACATACCCAGCCTTCCCACGGCCGCTCTGTACCTGTCTGAGGATAAAGCTGGTGGAGGTTGTGCTTCCATCTGACCTCTTGAGGCGGCTCCTCCTGGAATAAGTCCCTCGGTTTACCTGCGGGGAAAAAAAGCCAGATTTCAACAAGCTTTTATTAAACTTTTCTTACCAAATCAGGCCAACATAAACACATCAGACTGCATGATGCGCTTTTCCTAAACAGTTCACATGACATAACCAGGGCGACTTCCCAGCAGAAAGCAGCAGACAGTCACTTTTCTTATCTGTGAACATTCTTTCTTTCTCCTTCCCAAAAAAGATCTAAATATACCAACAGAGCTCATCTCCAGGGAGCTGTATTAATTATCTGCCAGTTATTCGCCCCATTTCTGTACAAGTCTCCAGAGTTAATGACAATGTCACTGTTAAAAAGTCAGAACCTACTTCCCTGAATTTATAAAACAGGGCCATTAATCTGGGTCACCATCTTTCTTCTGCTTCTCGAGTCAAGTAAGCAGCAAAAAACCAAGAAGTGACATGAAAGATGGAGTCTTTTACCATTAGTTTGCCCTCTAATAATTAGTGAAGTTGGGAAGAATCGGTTACTAAGCAGTTCTCTACATTCATAAAAACTTAAAAAGTTTGCTAATTTAATACATTTTAGCTCGGGAGGTGAACAGTCTCACTTATATTTAAGATGGACTACCACAGATGTGATCAAATTAAATACCGGTAATAGAAGCTACAGAAGGCAGAGTGCAACATGGTAGGATATTTTAAACAAATTTAAGGATTTATTTATGACTAACTTGTGTATTTTCTTAAGTCAAATTGCTTGCTCAATGACACAAACAAAGAGGAACTTATAAAAACTCCCTGAACCCTAATAAAAAATAATATTCATGGGAAAATGATTACCTTAAATGAGCAAGTCACTCAAGAGTGGAATTGCTTTTAGTTGGTTTCTATACAAATATTTCACTAAATCTTATGAATGTTTCTGCTCTCCAACATCATGCAATTTAATTAACTTTGCCTTTAGTGGCTAAACTGCAACTTTAATGCATATTACAGACATACCGGCTAAAGAAAAAGGTGAAAATTTAAATGGAAAAATGGTAAATCTGTGAATTAAGACTTGACTAACATGGTAAAACAATATTAGATGCGTTACTTTGGCTATTTTAGCCTAAAAATGCACCTTTTCCTAACATATTAATAGTCTGGGTACGCTGAAATAAAATGCTGGTCTCTGGTTTAAAACTTCTTACATATATTACACAAATAAATTAAATTGTTGTGGTAAAAATACACAACCTGTATTTAGACATTAATGATCTTGGTATTACATTTAAGCTTGACCTACCTGAAAAATGGGCGCCTGGATCCCCTCGCCTATCTTGTTCCGTATGTAGATGTGTCGGGACATTTCTGCCAGGACATCGGTCCAGAGGGCTGGCTGCTCCGGTCCAGCCCAGCGGAGGGGTGTCGGGTTCCGGGCTGCGTGCTCCAGCTTCACACCACGCAGAAGAACATGAGCGCTCCCGAGCCGTTGCTTTCTCAACCGTCCGCCGCGAGACAGGTGTTCCCGTTGGCTCCTGCTGCGAGCGCCGGGGAGGTACGTCAGACACACTGCTGCCGCTCGCGCCACTCAAAACCAGATGCGTCCCGTTGGTGGACGGAACTATTTTAGAAACAAAGGAGGGGGGAGGTCTCCCTTTGAGACACAGGGTTTTAGCTAATTTAGTTGCAACGAAGTATTTTTAGGCTCAAATCAGGGTCGTGGATAAAACGATTCTGTAGTTAAAATGAGAAAAAATAAATAAATAAAACAAAGTAACAAAAATGTGTAATTTGTTATAACTGGGGGAAATAAACGAGTCCAAAAAAACATAAAAGTAAAGTTATTTATTTGAGAAAAAACTATGAAGGCTAACATGAGTCAAGAATGTTTGCTTTCCTTTTCAGTTTCATGATCCCTGGTGGAGAGCCACAAAAAAAAGCTTTACGTGGGGATATCATTAAGTATCTTTACATGATCCTCAATGTTCTAGCTAATAATTTCATTTTCTTTATTTTTTCCCCTTGTTTTCTGTTTTTTAGTTGTCTTGTCCAGCATTGCAACAAGCATAATGGTTGTCTAACTGCCTGTGTGCCAAGAGGAGCTTTATATTGAAATCTTTTTCTTTATTTTACTTTTTTTACATTTTGAATGATTTCTTTTTTTCTTTTTTGCTAAATTAACACCTGGACCCTTCCAGAGAAGACAGAAAAAGAAAAAGAGAACAAGAGGGACAGAGAAAGATAAATAGAAAAAAGAACAGAAAAACAGAGGAGAGACAGTGAAAGAAACACCATGCATTGCAGAAGCCATGCTACTGCTTACCTATCATAGGTTCTTGTGCTTTTGGCTGACATGCAAAGTGCCACACTGTAGATCCACATGAAATTGTTTCAGCTGTTACATCATCAGAGCACAGCTAGGGGCTTATTTTCAGTAGCCTTTTTTGTTTTACAAGATTTCTATTTGTTCTGGGATAATAATAGGTATTTGCAACTTCTCCGCAAGACCAGTTTTTGTTGTTTGCGGTACGCGATGCCTATGTTGCTATTCATCTTCTTGCACATTTTCTTTAAGTTTTTCATTGTGAACTTTTACTGTAGCTCGAAGGCTGTATTTATAGATAATTCGGAGATTTCTAAGAATTGATTTTGTTATCCATTCTACCAATGTAGCAGTGAGGATAGTGCAAAATCCATTTTTGTTTGGTAATTCCATGTTGTGACACATGTTTACCAGCAGAGGGCAGCATTATCAAACTAACAGGGGCATTAACTGGCTAAGTGTTTCAGTCCAGTAAATGAATCTGTTTTGTGAGCATATATTTCAACAGACATCAGTTATATTAAGTGTCGCCACTACACCACAGATTCGTCAATAAAATTCCCTGAAAATTCTGCAATGAGCATTTTGGAAGTTTTTTAAACTTCAAACCTTAATGATTTATAAAGTGCTTTTCATGTGATTTGGCAACACAAAGTGCTTTGCACAATAAAAACAGATTTTATACATAAAAGCCTTCGCACATTAGGCCTACATTGTAAAAACACAAGCTTTCCTGCAATCTCCCTCTCACACAGTTACACAGCACGCACACACACACATTTACTCGTCTTTTCCCTTCAATTCTTAAAGGGGGGAATGTAATAAATGTATGTAATGTAATAAAATGGAGATCTGGCTAAGGGACAATTGCAGAAAATATCTGTTTCAAACTATTTTGCCATCATTTTAATACTGAGCTGGGTTAATACAGCACATATAAGCTGATCAGACAACATTACTTTTTTAGCCTTTCAAGTATAAGTCTTTTGGATTTGTGAGCTCTTGAGTGGACATGTGCTATTTTCTGACAGAGAGGTTGTAGATGTTCATTTTTAATAACTAGGGCAATCTGCAGCCATTGTTTTTTACTTTTAACCATTTTGCTCAGAGGAAAAAAATACCTAAAGGCCGATCAGGCGAGTGTCTCCATTAGTCGAGTGTTCCTTACCTGTAGTCTACCTGGCCAGTTATATAGGTCAGCCTTGAAATATTTTCATCTCTACGCTTTAAATAACCATGTCAGGGAGAAACAGAACACATAAAAACCACTTTGTTACTCAACACTGCGTGAATCCATTAAGAAAACTCCTCGGATGTAAACATTCTGCCCCACTGGCATGGGAAACAAAGACAAGCGGAAACTTTATTTTTGGCTCAAACAGAGGAAGCATGTGACATACAATGTCCCGAGGTTCTCCACAGGTCTGAACAGTTTCATATCAACTGAACAAAAGAGGAGGAGACTTGTCTGCGTGCGTTCAGATGTACTTTGATCAGGAAACAATTCTAACTAAATGAGAGGGATTATGCAACTTTAAAGTGGGAGGATTAAGTTGTTTTGAACTGGTCAGTTAAATGTTATTTACAAAAAAACTTTTTAACTAAAATGTTTCAGGTTATTGTACTGAGAGATAAGGAATGAGTACGATACACCTAAGGATGATGTTCTGTTTAGTTTTTTTGCCTTGAACTTGACCTTTTCACCTCGGATCAGTCATTCTGTTTCCACCTTAGCACACAAACTGGCGAAAAAAAGGGAATTTAAAGTAAAGATTATTCATAAACTCTAAGATTCATCCGCACGCAGACAGTAAAAGAAGCAACTTTCATGAAAGTGGTGAATCTTCCACATTCTGTTTAATATTTATGGGCTCGATGCTCCAGTAAGAACTGCACATGAATAAATAAGTTAATAAAGGGGCTATTTTGGCGATGGCAGTGGTTTTACCAGCAGATTAGACGATAAGACAGCAGCGCTGCTCACTCAGCTGTGAACAATAAACACTGCAGCGCTGTCTGTTCAGAACAAGGATGTGAGAACTAAACCATCTGGGAGGAGACGGCTGGACATTGCTCTTATATTAGAAAAAAATGAGGTCACACGTCTATTTTCAGTAGAGCTGCAAGAGAAGTATGTGTTACTTTCCGGCATTTCTAACAGGGACTGGCTGAACTGCCACCATCAGGCTCCTCAACCCCTCCGCCAGTGTCACTGGGAAACTCAAACAGGATTAAAGCCGGGATCTCCAAGAACTCAGCCTTTTATCTCACGGAAGCAATAATCCCACCGGCAGTAAAAGGCTGCAGTAAATGAAGGCAGACCTGATTGAAGCCTTACAGAGCTGGTAGCCTGAGATTACTGCACCGCTTCCTGCAGCGACACGTGGTGTGCAGCGCGCCACGCATGGCCATGTTCTCCACGAGTGTGCTAATAAAAGCTGCAAAGCAGAGTTCACTCATTCACAGGTAGGCCTTCTCTTCTCGGGAGCTTCCATTGCTTCTATTATTCATAAGTTAAGCACTTCTTATCTGATGTCACAGAAAACAGAAGCACAATCACCACGAAGTACAAAAGTAGAAGTCCAAGTTTACATGTGTGCTTCACGTCTGTCATGCAACGTAAATTATTAAAGCTGAAGCCTAAAGGAAGAGGAGGGAGGTAGGCATACCTGTCAAGTTTTGGATTGAAAAATAAGGGAAATTTTCCCGCACACGC
>JAVQJG010199703.1:0-20310 GCA_036024015.1 Craterocephalus amniculus | reverse complement strand
AGTCGTGTTTGTATCGATTTTCATTCAAAAAGGTCAAGTTTCAGCGGAGAAAAGGCAACTGCATGCTTATGAGTTCAAAATATATGTGTACCACCGTGACTGAGAAGGCGTTTTGAGTTAACTAAAGCCACTGTTTCGATGAAATTTGTAGTTAGATTACTGTAACGCGTTACTTTCTAACACATTTCTGGCATCTCTGATTACAAACACCTGTATAGAATATCATATGTAAAACATAACTTGACTTTACTGTGCTATAAAGGAATATATATAGGAAGCAGAGTTCTGCATAGTGTGATGGGGTTTATACTGAGATCTGCTGTATTTTTGTTGTGATTTTTAAAAAGCAGTGTTAGTGTTAACAAAATGCAATAATTGATATTCTACTACATTTTAAAACAGCAGCATCCTGCCAGGCTTCAGAGGAAATGCTCCTCAAACAATACTGCAAACAGTGCTTTCATTCCTTTGAACATTTTATAGTTCACAGGGCCGAGCTGCACAGTGTGCACAGAATGTAATTCAGAGTAAGGTTTATATTTACTTCACTTATTTTTGTTCATAATACGATGTTAATTTGTTTATTTTATTAATAATTTTTAGACTTATCTCTATACATTATACAACCTCTCACTCCCACAGTGCGCATCAATGGTAAATTATATTTCAAACAATGTTTGAAAGTAAAAAAGTAACTAAAAGCTAATATTTCATTAACAAGTTGCTAAACAAAAGTAAATGTTTGAAAAGTAAGATAAATGTCTTACTTTTTACTATATACTTGGGGTGAAACAGAGATACAACTACTTTGCACCCATATAAATCTGTTTGAGAATTTTTCATGTTCACCTTCAAAAATTTCCCTGGCAGTTTTAAACTTTTAAAAGCTAACTTTCTTCTTTAAATAATTTATTTTATTTAGAGGAATGAAGAAAAATAATGGGATTATGTTAACCTCAGAGATCAATATCCGCTTTTTTACAAACCAATCAACTGATTGAGAATGTTATCAGCAGAATGAATAAAGATCTGAAGCCTCGTATGTAAAAAATGGCTTTTAATATGTGATGTACTTTCATGAATGTCCTTAATTCTTCATCCAATGACTTAGAATCACGAGAACAACCTAAATGTCTTGTCTATCAGTACAATCAGTCAATACATTGATAATCTTTTGATAACAGAATTTCCTGTTTAGAAATTATAATACAATATTTTTAAAGTGAAAAACTCACAAAAAACATTAAAAACATTTTAAATTCAAAACTTATGAATGAAATAATTCCCATCAATAAGGAAAGAAAGTAGAGGCAGATAATGCTGTGTAAAAAGTAGGAATATTGCATAACTTTCTGAATTTAAACTCTGCTTCTGGACTAAATTTGATGGCACACAGACATTCATTATACACATTCCTGGAGTTGTTGTTGCCCTGCTGCATTCCAAGGTTGAGAAACTGCACTTCACAAAATCTCTTTCCAACCCAGGGTATCATGTGACAGCTGCATTTTGTTTTATGTTACAAGCAACTGTAAGTCAGCAGACTGGCCGTTCTGAAAGTTCCATGGCTGATTCATCTAAGAAACAAAGGAGATTATCAGGCTACAGTCTGTTATGGTATATCATCAGATAAATGATGCCCAGTGGATAGCACTGCCATCCTGTTTTATATTCAGGTCCGGGAAGTTTCAGATGCTCTTACTTTTCTGTTTTGGAAGGAGTTAAAAAGAAAAAAAACCTCTTATTTTATTATGAAAAAAAGGCTTGGATGCTTTATGCTTTTGTGAATGAAATTTCATTTTCTTTACACCTAAAAGAGTGAATCATCATCATTACTGATTCAGCTGTGCATGTAACCATGTTATCTGCTAACATCTGCATAGAAATCCAAAGCTATATCCATCACTGCACCTCTGCATGCAGAGCAATTATAGTCTAATATATCTGCTTGTGAACTGATATCGAACACAATGAGAACATTGACAATCTGTGGTGATAATTTACTCAACCCATTGTCAGTCTTAGATATACATTTAAATATATTTAGACTTTCACACACGATACAAAGTGAGGGAATATCATCTAGGAATCGGTTGGCTAAGCAGAATGCGGCTTTGGCGTCTCTCAGGTAAAAACTTGGGCCTGGGCCATGGAGAATGACTTCTGGACAGCTTAAAATACGTCCTGGTCCACCATGCATCGCTGTCAACACTGTGTAATGCTTGAGGCTCTTGGACTGTCATGGCTGACTCTCCTCTATGGTATCACATGGAGATCGGGGACAGCGCCTCAGGATTGGCAGACTGGGGTTCCTCTCTTTAAGAAGAGGGACTGGAGGTTGTGCTCCAACTACAGAGGGATCACACTCCTCAGCCTCCCTGGTAAGGTCTAGTCAGTGGTCCTGGGAAGGAGGGTCCATGAGACGGCCGGGTCCCATATTGAGGAGGAGCAGTGTGATTTTTATGTTGTGGACCAGTGGATCGGCTCTATTCCCTCTTCAGGGTCTTGGAGGGAGGATGGGAGTTCACCCAAAAGGTCTACATGTGCTTTGTGAATTTGGAGAAGTTATTTGACCCCGAGAACCCCTGTCAGGGAGTGACTGGACTGGCCCCTTGTGCAAGCCGACCAGTCCTTGTTTGACTGGTGTCAGAGCTTGTTTGTTTTGCCGGTAATACTTTAAAAAGTCAACTCCAGTGAGGGTTGGACTCCACTAAGGTTGACCTTCATCACGTATATGGACTAAATTTTTTTAGGCGCAGCCGAGGTGTTGAGGGGATCCGGTTTGGTGGATCAGGATTGAGTCTCTACTTTTTACAGATGATGTGGTTCTGGCATCATTGATGCATTGTCCAGCTCTCACTGGAAAAATTCACAGCCAAGAGTGAAGCAGTCGGGATGATAATCAGCAACTTCGAATCTGAGACCATGGTCCTCAGCCATAAAAAAGTGGAGCGTCCTCTCCAGGTTGGAAGTGGGGTCCTGCCCAAGTGGAGGTCTTGGCATTTGGCTCATCTCCCATTGACAAAAAAAAGCCAGGTCTGATCCCCTGCTGGCAGCTGTGTTGCCTCTGTCCCCACAGCTGCAAGTCTGGTGATGCATCACGCTGGGTTCACGTTGATGATGTCAGCCAGCGCAACAGAAATCTTGACAAGTAAACAATAATGGTTGCCAATTTTCTGACTTGTGTAGCATATTTTTAAGTTAAAGTTTTGTTCTAAAAAAGTAAACAATGGAGAGTGAGTCAGGCAGGAGTCTTTCTTGTTTTGCACTTTAGTCCGTCCACAACTCGGCGGGTGACGGAATTTCCCAGAGAATGTAGGCTACTGAATTTGTAGCCGAAGCAGAGCTGTTTTGTTACCTTTATTTCATGTTGTATCAGGCACATGTCATGTTGTGGACACGTAACACCAAACGTCATCAAGTTAAGTAAATTAGCGGGTCAACTTGGGTCTGGCGTTCCCATCACATGCCGGTCAGAGCCGAGCCGTTTAAAGGCAATTTTAACTTGCGCCGAGTCGCTTGACGCGGGTCGACGTGGATCAGCGAGCCTTTCCCATTGCCACCAAAAGCCGATTGTATGCATGTTTAAACGGGTTTTTTGGCCAGTGGTAAACAGGTATGAGTGTTGTTCATGAGTGAGGGAAGGATGGATGGGATGCGGACTCTATCATCGGTCTGTCAAGACGAACAAACAGCTGAGCCAAAAGAGAAAGCTCTGGATTTGCTGGTCGATCACCTTTGTTCAGGAGCTCTGGACAGTGACGGAAAGAATAAGATCGTGAGACAAGCAGCCGAAATGAGTTTCCTTCTCTTTTAGAGATAAGGCGAGCATCTCGGGGCTCGGAGTAGAGACGCTGCTCCTCCGTCAAGAGGAGCCAGATGAAGTGGCTCAGGCATCTGCTTAGGATGCCTGCTAGATGCCTCTTCGAGGACGCATTTCTGGTCCTTTTTTCCATTTCCGGTCCTCAGGGTAGGCCAAGGATACGCTGGGGGGATTATATCTCTCTCTGGCCCGGTAACCACTTGGGATCCTCCCTGATGAGTTGGCCGATGTGGCAGGGACGAGGGAAGTGTGAGCTTCCCTGCATATTAATTTAAAGGAGCTATACCCGATATCACGTCCGGCTAGTTTAGTTAGCGATAGCGGCAAGTTTTTTTAGCTATGGCCTGACGCTTTCTTAGCTAACTTTCCTAACTTAATTCCAGATCCCTAAGGGAACTCTATTACCGGCTGATTGGAATCTGAAGTTGCGAAAGTTAACCCAGCAGAGAAAGAGCGTCACGCCAAAGCTAAAAAAAACTAGCCGCTGTCGCTAACTAAACTAGCCGGACGTGATATCGGGTATAGCTCCTTTAAAAAACAGTTTCTGAAATGTCAGTCGACTGTTTTAATGCACATGTGCTGCCGATCCTTAGTAAAAAAGCATGCAGCACTGAAGGCTGTAAGCCTGAACTGAAATTATATTGATATAACTATACTGGGCATCATGGTTCAGGTTAAAAAACATCACAATATGAAATTCACTTCACACTGCCCAGCCCTCATCTACCAATAACAAAATGTCAATTTAGTGACATATGGAGCTCTAATTTGAGCTCATTGTGGATAAAGAGCAAGATAAACAGAGATAAAGCTTACACTGTCCACTTCCACAGCAACTATAATGTAGTAGAGGAATGCAGTAAGAATCCAGATGCATCCTTTTGCTTTTTATTCGCGCTATTATGAAACACTGCTTTCTGTAGCTAAATGTAGGAGCTACCAACACATATGTTTGTATTTTTGTGGGATAAAATAGGTTCCTAACAGCGTTGCTGTCTCTCTTTAAGATTTTTCTTAAGTTATGCATCAGACTCCAGCTGAGGGCTTGAAGTCAGGTTTGCTTCATGTTTCTGCTCAGAGCCACACATCAATTGGAAATTGTGTCACGCTTGCACTGGCTAATTGGCATCAAAAGATAGCTCCAACACACAATTGTATGTAAAGAAAAAAAAGCTTGGATTTTTTTTTCATGGAAATGAGGAAGACATCTGGACTGACCCTGTAGCTACTCTGGAGCTAGTCATCAGCAGGTGCTATGAGGCTCCTGTAAGCTCACAGCTTGGTAGGCATGTGTGTGTTACTGACTGATGAATCACCATTTGTTGATCGCCTTAACCACTAAAACACAGAGAGAGGTTAGCAGTTAGGACCCCCACCTTGTAGCCACATGTATTTTTCTACTGGCCTCGGATTGAATCCTGCCAGAATAGACTAAAATGTGTACGAGCGCTTTTCTGAGGCCTCCTGCTGGTTTTTTTTCTTTATTTCAAAAGGGAACAATATAAGAAAGAAAGCGAGTGACAAAAACAAACTAGTTCATTTTATAACCCACGTTCACACTTGCTAAAATAAGCAAGGTAGTGTAAACCAAATCAAAAAAACGTAGCAAACATGCTTAAGTATCAAGAACTATTTATTTCCAGGATTTAGCACAGGGATACAGCAGAGCCCTGGCAAGAATTAGATAAAGAACTATTTGTACAATGAATCATAGATGTGTTGGAGCCTCAACAATTCTTAAAATGAAGCATGTAACCTTGGCGTAAACCTTCTTTAAACAAGTGAGCCGGAACTGACTTAACAGCGAGTTCCACCGTGCAAATAAAGCCGTGCAGAATGTCAGGGTGCCTTTTCTAAATTAAAAAACAGGGTTCTCAGAAGGGCGAAGAGAAGCAGAAAATGCTGCACATTTTTCCGTGTTCATTATCATCCTCATTATTATTAATGATGATGTAAGAACAGCAAATCGGCACATTCCAGACTGAGAGTCTAGAGCATTTTGGATTCTCAGCTAACAATCCAATTAAGTGTTTATTAAGCAGTTAAATTAATCAGAAATAATTTAGCTGTATGTTTTTAAAAGCAGCAGCAGCAGAAGGAGTTTCCTATTTTTGCTGGAGAAGCAAAAGTCTTGATTCTAAGATGCAATATCAGGTATAGACTTTGTCGTGTGCTTTGAGATTTTAGAGCCTAAACCAAGCAAGAGGATTTAAGGTGCAACACAGTGTTATAGAAAACTACCATTAAACACTAAAGGAGATGAAGAGATTGTGACAAAGTTGACATAAAAGAGAAAAAACAGCAGTACAGTATCTCCTATCTGCAGGTCAAGTAAAACTTGTCAGAGGGAGAGTAACAGATCCTAGAAGCTCAGTTCAAGCAAGCTATGAAAATACACAATTCAAAAGTCAAAGCCCCTTTCTTCTGAATTTACCCAAAGCCACGCCTCCAGAGCACAGGAACACGCAATGCCACCCATATGAAGTCACCATTCATGTGATTTATGGACTTCTGACAAAACCAATTTCTGCACAATATAAACATACCATGGACAAGATGTTCTGTAGTCACATCTTCAAGTCTTCTACGTTATATCTGATAGGAGTGGCTGCTCTCTGTTTGAACAGCTTGTGTAATAAAGGACTTCTGATTCCTGACGTTTGTACTGGACTGGACTTGATTGATGTCAACACTTGACAGAAATCATTAGTTTTGCAGGCGTTTACTGTCCTCAGCATTCTGCAGACTGCTTAGTGTCCCGCGTCGCAGATTAAAAACTAAGGAAGATCCAGCTTTCCTGATCATTGCCCCAAATTTACGGAACACATTTTCTTGTGAGTTAAGAGCAGCCTCTTATCTCTGCTGAAATCCTTAAAAAGCAGTTAAAAACACATTTATGTAGGCAGGCATTTCAACCAATCTGCAGCATGTTCATGAAATTTATTAATGGTTTTACTGCGACAGACTGGCGACCTGTCCAGAGTTTACCCCGCCTCTCGCCCGTTGATAGTTGGGATAGGCTCCAGCACACCCGATTGGATTAAGCGGATCAGAAAATGGATGGATGGATTACTGGTTTTATTTGTTTTACTGTTTCTATTTTCTATTTTCTGATGTAGGCCTATATTGTTTTTTTATTTTGTGAAGCACTTTGTGAGATTTCTCTGTAAAAAGTGTTATACAAAGAATATTTACCTAATTTTACTTACTTTTAATCTATAACCCTTACTCTATTGCAAGGTCAACAGGTCATGAATGTAAACGAGCAATGATTCGCAAAGATTTCACCTGGAGAAACAAAAGGTAAAAGAGAGAAAAGATAAAGGTAAACATAAGATTATTAATCACTTAATGCGTCCTTATAGTCATATTTGAATATACACTCACAGGCCACTTTATTGCCTGTTCAATTGCTTTTCAGTCCAAACAGCTAATCAGCCAATCACATGGCAGCAACTTTTTGGCAGGTAGCATGGTGAAGATGACTTGCTGATATTTGAACTGAAATGGTAATTTTTTATTCTCCCTTCAGATCTGTGGTTATGAATATATCTGTGGTGTTTGGTAAACATTAAATATTTGGCCAAGATGGTCACTTTGACTGTTTCTAAATGTGCATATTCAATATCTCCAATGAAATCATGAAAACTTCTCCAAACAACAACATACATTTTAATTTAATTAAGGTTTTTATATGTCGTTATTTATCTCAAGAACAGAAATTTCTACATTTTTCAGCCACAGGCCTTCCTGGCCCCACATGATTTTGTGCAAATTGGTAAGCATTCCCCACAGTTTAAAAAAAAAACAGGTGGAAACCCACATTGCATAATCCTTTAACAACCTCCTTCACTGATTGGAAAACATCTTAACTTACAGTATAGAAGCCACAGAACATCCCTTTTACCTCTGATATAAATTAGCTGAATTATTTGGACTGTGTCCAATGTCCAGACTATCCCCTATACAGTGCCCTATGTAGTGGTTACTGAATTTTTATTAGGGGTGTCCAAATTTCCACAGAGAAAAAAATTATAGCACTCAAAATTACCTGAAATGCATTGTGAAAAGTAGTGAGCATGATGGTTCCTGGACAGGTTTAGACCCCAATGCAAAGCTCTATTCACCTGCGTGGTGTCTCCCTTACGCACAAGCACAATTCTCCTCATCTTTCTTCTTGTCTACCATCATTTTCTTAATTCAAGGTTATTAGTTAAATTTCTTGAAAAAAATAAAATTCTTGTTTTTTCCGCCATTTGTTACCCTGAGCCATCTTTTTATCACATTTGACATGAGCTCATGTTGTGCATAAAAACGTTGAATTTCTCATTTAAGACATCTGTTATGTTATGATTGGTTTGCTTTCGATTAAACATGGGTTCATGGGATATGAAGGTGTTTTAGTTTTAATTTTGTTCTGATTTAAAGAACGTCCCAGCATTTCTGGAATTCAAACTGCATATCTAAATTAAATTGTGTTTATTGTGCGTATATTATGTCAGATAGCAGGAAGAATAGCTGCAGACATTTGCAGCAATGAAAAGGATCCTAACCAAAACTAATCAAACTGAATCACGAGGTCACTGAAGATCTGCAGCTCTAGACTGAGGATGAACATTCAACAAATTACTGAGGAAATGCATCTAATAATTCTAATGGAAATCATGGAGGAGAGACTGGGCAACACTATTAGACACAGTCTACTGGCATTCTTTGAAAAGCATGTGATATGTAGATTATGATGCAGCACTATACTAGTGATGCATAAATGTTAATACCATGGCAATATTTTGCAGGAATTGAAAACGAAAGCAATGCATATACTGTATTAACTATTAAATAAAAGGGATAAAAATATGTCTGATAAGATCTCAGATAGTTGTTTATGGAAATAAACTTTGTATGCAGTTCCAACACGTGAACAGTTACAATTAATGATTATTAAGTGTTGTGAAAATGATTGTAATCAGTTGTGTAATCTTCTATTTTACTTTCCATGTCAGTCTGATAGTCCAATCCTAATGATAATTCAAATAATACACATCCATGAGGAAATGTATAGCCTTGAAGAGTTAAAGTCAATTCAATTAAATTATGAATAAATTACTTTTGCAGCATTTCTTTAAAGGTTGGGTTAATAACTTTACCGACTGGACAATATTCCTTTGTTTTTTTTGCCATTTGTTTGAAAGCTTCAGCAAATGGCCTGTTGCTGGTAGGGACATGAAGCTCAGACTTTTATTCCAAACAGTGAAGTGAATAGACTGTACTTATAGAGTGCTTTTCTAGTCATGTGACTTCTCAAAGCATTTCAACATTACATGTTGCATTCACCCATTCATACCCATTCACACAGCACCTATATTGAAGCATACTGGGTGCAAGGAACTAACATTCACACACAATCATACACCCAATAGGCACATCAGGAGGCAAGGTAGAGTTAAGTGTCTTGCCCAAGGACACTTCGACATGTACCGGAGTGGAATCGAACCGTAGGTGACGGCTCTATCCACTGAGCGGCTGGATCGGCTATCCGCTAAGGCTGATGTACAAAAACTGGTGTCAGCATCGGCCCTAAAATATCAGATTGGTGAATCATACTGGATCAACATCAACAGTTGCTTTGAAAGCAACCAGCCTAAGAAAAATGGACACATTTCCTTTCTTTCACAAAGATTGATCCAGTAATTCCTAAAGGAAGCATTGAAGCTCCTTTCCTTTGTATTTGGAGGATTCAAACAGCTGTTATCACGGCAGGCACTAAGATACATCCTGTCATTTCAATCAGTCAGGAAGGTTCCTGATCAGATAAAATATAAATAAATAAACTATTCGACCGGACTGTGGGTGACAGGAAAATCCTCTCGTGTGCTAAGATGACGTCACTCAAAGTTCACCAGCCCCTCTCTCTATAAAATAACAGAAAACTTCACGATGACTTTATTACACTCAGCTGTTTCCATACAGGTAAATAAAGAAGATGGATGCACTATACCAGGGTATCAATTCCTATTAGCCACATTAATATAGTTATCATTACAAATATTATTATACTACTATTTCTATTATTAGTGTCATTGTCATAATTTTACATTAAAAAATAATTTGAATGTATTCTTAAAATTATTAATAGATTAGAAAGAAAGAAAGAATTAATAGATTAATGGATTTTAAATACCTTGGTGAACAGACTTTCCTTAGCTTTAAAAACAACAGAAAAATATCAAACTCAATCAAATTCATCCTGCATAATATTAAACAGATCAGACCATCACTGACCAGGATGATCCTGCATCCTGTGACTATATTGATTATTGCTGAACAAACAGTTCATTCTTTAGTATTAATGTGCTTAAACCTCAAATCACCGTACAAAAATAATCTCAAAACCTTTGAGAGGTAAAGTTATTCATATCAGAGCAGTCATATCCTCAGTAAACAAACGGTTTTAACTTTGAGAATTATAAGATATTTAATAAATATGCCTGTTCCATACACAAAATATTACAACTGTTTGTAGGAACAAAGGAATAAGTCAAACTAAAAAGGACCACTACAGCTACTACAAGAGGAGAGTGAGGTCCCCCATAATGTACACTTCTGGACAAAGTGTGCTGTAAGTGAGAGGCTGTAACATCTGGAACACAATACCTCCTGTAATAGGAGCAATAATGCATCTCTTTCAAATCCCATCTAAAAATACGTTTACTGTCAATTAAATTCCCAGCCAAACAGATGGCCTGCGGCACATGTCATGTGCAGTATACGTCTGCCTTGCTTGTGCATTTGTGTGATTTTCCAGCCATACCTTGCATCATTACATGTGTATGCATGTATACTTATTCTGAGTGAAAAGTGGCTGTTTTTGGTGAATATGTATCTCCAATCTCATGTATTTAAAATATTCACTTTGAATATTAACTTTAAATTATAACAACATTTATTTGACAGGTTTGCACTTTAGCTTTTGTCAGTACTTTGTTATTATGTAGCCTACTGTTGTGGTAGTCTGAGACCTGTCATAGGACGGCAAATGCAATTTAGCTGCTTATCATATTCATTAATGAGCAACAGGTCCCTTTCGAATAAATAATAATAATTATAACAATCACAACATCATTATTATTATTTTTAATTATTATTATTAAAAATTATTATTTTTACTACTAATCATTATTATTACTACTAATTACTATTATTATTAATATCATTATTATCATCATCATCATTATTACAGTGAAGCCTTCACTTTGATGCCCTATGAAGTTGAATATCTCGTAAAGAAGCATGCAGCCAGCCTGATTACATGGGGGGGTGAGGGGGGGGATTTGTGTAGAATATTATTGGGTGGCTCTGGTGCAGTACATGTTGTCCTTTTGTCCTTGTGCCAGGTGCTAAGATGGGATATAACAATCATTAGAAAGCCAAAATGCCCCCCGTGCCAGGTTTAACACCTTTCATGTGGTCATTTTAGCCACTGACCGTGCTCTGAAACACCACAGGCCTGCCAAGGTAGCAGCCTGTGCAACAGTTTAGGAAGAACGGTAATACTGCATAGCAAGCGACGACGCACAAACAGCAACAGCTATTGCCTCAGTGAGTCATCAATCATTGAGGGAATCCCATTTCCCATTTTGACTGGGAACAACCTTCATTAGCAGCTGTGTGTGTGTGTGTACCGTATGCGTGCGCATGTCTGTGTGCGCTTAAGTTTAACTACATTTTGGTGTCTGCATGTGTAGGCATCTTTTTAGTCTCTCTGTCTATGCGTAGCCCTCTGTTTTGTCTCTGTGTGTGTGTGTCTGTAAGCTGGTGTGGCTGTAAGCTTTGCTGTTTGCGTGAGCAAGAGGAGGTCTATTTTTTCTTCCCTTTCGGGTGAAGTCTTTGTTGTTGTGTATGCTGTAGTGTGGCACAGGAAGACAGAAAGGCGCAGAGATAATCATAACACTCGGGAATAACAAAGAGAGTAATGATGAAGGAAACAGAAAGAGGACAAGGAAATGGAGAAGGAGAGGAAGGCGGAAGAAAGGGGAGAACTGGTTTTGGTTACTACCAGTGCTAGTCACTGCTGGAGCTATCAGAATATAGCCTCCTGTATTTCCCTCTCTGTGGAGATGTGCCAGTGTGCATGAGTATGTGTAGAAACTGTGTAACTGAAAGTATTGCCAAGGGGATGAGGGCATATTTCAGGTCACAAACTAGCTACAGATTTAATTTGAGGAAGAGCAACTTGATTATGTTCTCTCAGGCAAAAACAGCTCAGGGAAATGTAACTGAGATGACACAGGTGAGCACACACACATCCGTGAAGAGACAGGAAGGGAGGTAAACATACTCTTATAGGAAACGTCTCTCTGCAAATTTGGAGGCGTTGCTTTTTTGCTTTTATCTAAAGTATGAACGAATACAAAAAATGAATGGAAAAAGGAAAAAGCTGCTACTAAATATAATAAAAATGATTTCAAGCTAAATAATATGATCAATTAAACGAATTCAAAGTGGCAGTTTTATAAATTATACATGTGGATCTGGTTATATAACATTTTGTGTCTTATGTTTATGTGAGTGTACGGCTGTGAAGCTCCAGCATTCAATCAGAGAAATGCTGGACGGATCATTTTATACGTTCATTATGCAAGATGCTGTTTTTGGAGACCAGACGGTGCCTGTAATACTAGTGACTACGATGTGACCTTCGGTGACCTTCTTTCTGCTCATGCTTTGTTTTGTTTTTATATCAGAAAATGTTTATAAAATCATACAAACCAACAATCTTTCCCTCACAGAACAGTCGACTAGGTCTCACAGTAGCAAAATAACCAATTATGCTCATATTTTTACTTTGTCCATCTGTGCAGAAACATTTTTTAAGCCTTATTATTTGCAAATTTATGATGGTGGGACTGAGCACCCTGCAGTTTGGGAGTGCACTTTACTTTTAAACCAATGCTGTAAACACAAATCATGCCTTCAGACCACCACAGACGGCATTTGTGTACTAGTTAACATGAAAATGGAATCAGAAGCCACACTGTCAACCAAGCATAAAGGAACCATTTGATTCACTTTATATTGTCAGAAAAAACTTCATCTATCAAGACACTGGAAAGAACATTAACAGAGAACAATAACTAAAGGAATTAATACTTATAATCAAGGTGAGAAGACAGTGGTAACAATATGATAATCCTTGCGAATTCCACTTCACTATGAAGTTAGGAGCAAACGTTCCAGCATCCTGCCCGACATTTATAAATGTAGTTTGTTATGATGAACTCCCAGAGGTAGTGACTTCTGTGATTCATTTGATCGTTAAAATATGAGCAAACTCCTCGCCGCCACCCACAGCTCTCTGACTGCTGCTGCTCCTTGCTCTGCCTTGCTTCTGCTCTGCTTTCCACCCAGCTTGTACAAATTTTTCACCATATCTTGGTAGCTGCTCATCTCATCTGTTCCCAACACTATATGCACATCAGAAATGCAAGAAGTGGGAATAATCCTGTTCTGGTTCCTCTAAAGTCACGTTTGGGACTTTAAGTGGTGGTGTGCAGATCTGAAGCAGAAGCCAGCTGTTAAGCTAACGGCTAATCTGCTCAGAAATCTAATATATGAAGTACCAGGAGGGTTTTGGAAATAGCAAAACAGCATTTTGATGATGAGTAACTGATTGTGAAATATACTTATAGATTGCTTAATATTTTAAATTCAACAATTCATGGAAATGTCAAAGTGTTTTGTAATTCCACATTTTAAATGGAAATATTGAAAGAGGAATTGCACATTGAAATATGAATTCCCGAGTATTTACACCTTTCCATCTCTGCCGCCACGGCGTGTTTTTCTAAATTACTGAATGGTAACGACTGGACAGATTGGCTGAATTTCTCTGCGGTAACAAGCCTACTTGTGCCAGCAAATTATTGGATTCAAGTGGTTTCCTGTAGTGTCGCAAGCTGAGAGGAAAACTTTTTAGTCTCATCCAAATCTTTAAAGGTTGGCTGAGCAAACACATTTTTAGCACCTTTTTTGCTCACAGCAGCAGAGCCACCCCGTGCAATGGTCCAGTCTGCTCGAGAGCACATGAGAATTCTTCCCAGAGGCTCCCATATTTCAAGCAGCACCCACCCGGTCCAAACCACATCTCAGAAATAATCAATCAGTCCCCAAGTCAGTGGCATGGCAAATGTTTGAGAAAAAAAACAAAACAGGACATTAGAGGTGGCATGTGAACTCAATACAGTGCAGATTTATTCACAGCGACTACTAACACAAAGGTGTGTAGATGCTATGAGGATGTGTGCTGCAGCTCTCTAAGCATCAGCAGTGAAGGTGAAATCACTGCACTGATTCAGGTTTTCTAAGTAAAGCACAGATTCAGCAGCATAAATTACAACATCTAGTGAGACAGATGCACATACACACTGCCCTCTGCTGGAAGCTGCAACAGCTCCAAACAGGTAAACTGCTTCTAGTTCATCATTTTATACAAGTCTTATTCCATTATTTGCCTCTATAAGTGGTTTTAACACATGGAAATAAATGGAAAACATAAAACCACACAGATGATGTCAGTGGGGCTCGTCTGAAATGTGCAGCTCAAAAGGGATGCCTTTTGACCCCGGGTTTCCCCCACATGCTTCCCTCTTCAGTGTGATGCCCACATGACCACACACACATATGCACACCTCACACCGCTACACAGGAAATATTTGTTGCTTTTACATTTTCAAAAGCCTTGAAACGGAAGCAATGCTGACACAGACACTTTTAACGTTTAAGCGCGCAGCATGGCTCATCAGCTTTCCTTTCTGTGCTGAATTCACTTTCTGATACAAAGATGACAAAAATACTGACAAAATATTTCATTTTTATGGAAATTGCATTATGAATTTTATATTCAGACTTAAATTGAAGCTCAGACATTTACTTTAAAAATAAATTAAACTCATTAGTTCAACTGTATTAATAATAATGCACTAAGAACATCAGTCAATGTTACGGGACGCCATGTCTCACTTTATCCTCAGCAAAATGACAAATTTAATACGTATAGAATGAGGGTCAGGGTAATTCCAATAAGACTGAATGTCTAACTCATTTTATCTGATGTGTTTAAAGAATTAATTTTGAAGTGACTACCTGTGTCTTTTGGAGAAAAAAGATAATTTCCTGATGTTCATCCTTCAGGATCAAGTCTACAGAAGTGTTTCATTTAACAGCAGACTCCTACTTTGAGCTATTCATAGCTTCGCAGGAGTGCATGTCACTATTATCAAAATAGATTATAAGCAGTCACTTTCTGAAAACCTGCACTTCCCTCTGCTCCTCCAGAACGACTTATAAAAACATGTCACTCTGCTGCAAGCCTTAAAATTCTGTTCACCTACAATGAGCATTAAAACAGGACCATAAACTGGAAAGGGCACCTTGTTGCATTGTGCAGCAAGCAGGAAGACACGGCTAGTGGACAAACACAGGGTGGGATTTCCTTTCCTCCTCACCGGCTCCTGCCTTACATTGTTTTTAGAGATGCTGGCCAAGAGCTGCTTGCCAAGGAGAACAATAAAATGGGCCTGTCATGACACTACACACGATCGCAGCACAAACAAAATGTAGACCCTGACATAGATGTGAACTCCGACTACGAGCCAATTTTATTCATCACTCAATATCACATTTTAGTACTGAACACTGTTACATAATAAACACAGCGGTATATTTCTCATAAAAGATAACAACAATAACAAAAGCTAATAACCTTGCACATGAAATGACGGATGTCACAATTTTAGATTTTCTGGGTGTGATTATTGTCAAGAGAAATAATTACTATTATTATGCATTAATTTCACGGCGCTGAATGTGTAAAAATAACATGAGAACTCCTTATTGGTCTTAGTTTTATTCATGTCTCTCTTTTGATACCAACAGAACAAAGTAATACAGAACAAAGCAAACAAAAAGTCTAATTCCAACCAAATCCCCTCTGCTCTGCTCTGTAAGCGATAAATAAATCCACTCCAGGTTTGTTTCAGAGAAAACAGATGGCAAAGGCTACAGGGTCTCTACCTGCGCATGCCGGGATTCATTCTGTGAACTGCATCATAAAATGTTGTAGAAAAATTTTAAAACAGGGAAAAACATCTAGCTACTTTTTGACAGTCAGTTGCTGTTTGAGACATAAAACTGGGACATTGAAATCTAATTTCTAAAAACGTGTCTGAAATCAGAGATGGTTTGTCAACAGGTCATGATAAAAAGATAAAGGCATTGACTTTTTGGTTTTTCTCATCCATTTAATTTATTATTTTTCTTTCTACATTTTTTTTAACGTATAATTTAACGTTAAGTGTATCAACTTGTCCCGTTACTCTGTGAACACAACCTGAGTTGGATACAATTAGAAAAATTCAACTGATACAATGACATTTAAATTTAATGTTTTAACAAACATTGATGTCATTGAACCCTGTTACTGTACATTTACCTTTATTTATTTCCACTACAGTTTTTTTTTTTTACAGGCTGTTGAGTGACTCTTCCACAAAAGACATTGATATTTAACTCTTCCCCACCTAGACAGGCCTGGTCTGCAACTAAAATGAAGCAAAAAACAAAAAACAGTATTACGCAGCTCTTGCACAATTTTCTTTTTATATGCTGGGTGCAATTTGCACTGATTGTCCCAAGCAATGTTTTTCCAAGTAAATGACAGAAAATTTCACAAAATAAAAAACTAAAACATCTGCCTTATTGCTGCAATCTGACCATATCAGCTGTTTTTATCAAAACTTATTCAATCAAATAACATCAACTCAAGTGTAGTAGAAGCTGCAGCAAAAGGTTAAGTTGGTTCAGATGAATTTAAAAAAATCTAAATAATTAAGTTAAAGTTATTGGAGGCACCTCCAATACTTGTGATAAAATAATGATGCAGCAGTTGTGACTCACCAAGTTTTCTATTAAATCCTGTTGTCTTTATCTTTATGCTGAAGAACCACAACGTTTAAATCAAGTCTTGATTCATTTCAATCAGACACTGATTCATCTCTTCAGCTTGGTGAATAAAGGGCTTTTAAAGGCCACTGATGGAGCTGGAAGTTAACAGACTGTCCAGAGGTCCTGCATCCCAGCCCGGTGATTAACTGCTTTGTCTGTTGCTTGATTTTGCTGCTGTCTGCCACACAGTGGTTAATGAATGACACTTAAACAATTAACACTTCACCAAATTCCCCAAGTAGTCATCAACATCGAACTGAACTTCAGGTAGTAAAGACGGAGGGCTTCAAGTACACAGAAAAGCAGCGTGACACACTCTGCTGAGATGGAGTGAACTGATAAGTCTGATGAGAGTGATTTCTTAGTTTAGAAAAATAACTCAGAACAGGGATGGTTGGCTTGCTGTAGGGGAGTCCTACAGCAAGCCAACCAACAGGCATGGTAAGGCCTGAGCTGAAGTTTTACTGGATTATGTTAACATGATATTTATGTAACTGCTATTACACTGTCATGACTAATAATACTAAAGAAGACAAAGAAGAAAAATAGAACCAAGTTGAAATAAATTTGCTCCTCTTAGTGCCCCGCCACAGTGAACTAAAAGACATATTCTTTTCTTTTTAAATGAAAATGATCAAACAGAGTAATTGCTGGTAAGGTTGCCCAAAATATCTCTATGTTTTAGCCAGAAAGTCGAGCTTATTTACATGCTGGTTTTACAAAAGGGTACAGACCTGAGACCTGTGCTAAACACCCTCTGAAGTAGCTCATCTTAAATACACAGATATTTCCTTACCAGCCTGGAAAGCCGCAGATAGAGCTTCTGTGATTCCCTCCAAATGTTCATATTATTATTTATAACAATTAGAACAACAATTATTATCTTTTTTTTTATTCCCTCTGAGCTGTCAGCTTACAGTGGTGGAGACGTTAGCACATCCTGAAGATCCTCAGAGCTACGCTGCTGCTGGCTTTCTGTCCCTGTCAGGATCGCACACAGGTCTGCAGGCAGGGACCAGACGTACCACAAGTGTTAGTTTATCTATTTATGCATTTGGCTGCAATTCATGAATTTAAATGGTTAATGGTAATGGTGTTCCCATAAGGTCATCACATTTGTAGGCATCTCTACCATAACAGTAAAGTTCATTATGCATTTATATGTATAATATTCAATATAATATATGCAGCATAAAAACGTATACATTAAATTTCTATTTACTGGTTCCTCACACCCAAAACAGCTAGAAATTGTGAAATGTATGAAAAGCCAAACTGAAGCTTAAACATGAGGAATCGCTGTCACTCACACATAGGGAGCAGGATTTGCACTCACCTGCAGTCACTCATGAATGAGCCGTTGTCTGATGTGACCCAAACAAGCCTGCCTTGTTCAAAACCCCATCCAAATAGTCATTTGGTCCTCAGGTGATGTTTTGTCCCGTATGGTCGTTAGGAATGAACAAAGCTTGCAGATGTGTTGAGACTGACTCTTCATAAAGCTCCATGGTGTGTCTGGACCACGAGTCAGCTGTCATAGCCAGTCTGCTATGACCACACTAGCTAGATTTACTTGATTATCTGATATAACTGAAGCAGAAACTCCTCCTCACACAGAAAAACGTTCTTAATAATTGACATTGGCAGCAACAAATTGTTTATGTGGAAAAATATTTCATCTATTTGATTGAAATCGGTCTGATCAGAGTTTCCTGTCCCTGCTTCCCCGTCACCGCTCTCTTTACATGATGTAAAGATTCAATATGATGGTAACACTGAACTACGTCAGCATGTGGTTCAAGCCTGAGCAGAAGGATCCACCACAGAAACGATCGGACTGCTACAGACACGGTTCTAAGTTTGAAACAACCTCCCTGGATCAGATTTATGTCAACTAAGGCCGACTGGATCTGTTGAGGTGTTATATGACGGCATTTTATACTCATCAGACATTTGATTGGATCAAAAGTGCTCCGTATGAAAATAGCTCCTGTATGAAAATAGCACTTCTTCACAACTGGACAGACACTCTGGTAAACCAGCGGCATGATGGTATAACTTAGTGCTTGCCAGAGGAACATACCAGATGCCAGAAGCTCGGCTCCTCAGCCGTTCCAGCAGGGTTTATGTCTCCGGCCAAAAGCTGAGCCATGGCTTTTTATAATCATCGTGCTTCTCTGAGGTGGTGAAATCTTGTGTTGCACTAAAGAGTGTCTTTTACTGTTGACTGTGAGTGTGATATAGTTGTGTTCCCTTTTCTGTCTCTCCACGAGTTGGTGAAGCTGCGTTTTCATCACAATTCTTTGCAAAATAAAAGCGATGTCTCAGAAATTTTGACAAAGTGCAACTGTAATTTGCCGCTGATGTTTAGCCGTACGTATTCCATCCCAATGGGCTCCACCTGGAGGATAATGGAGATGCAAAACGCTTTGTTGGAGCATTTCACTGCTGTTTGTTATGAAGAATGGAAGTTACATCTTTCTATTTAATCAGTTGTAAAAAGATTCCCGTCTCCTCCAATACATTCCACCCCATCTTTACTTTGGATGAACTAGTGACGTAACCCCCCTTCGTCATGTCCAGTGAAGGGGAACTGTGGAAGAACACTTAAAGGAAACACCTCTATGTCAAAACATGTAAACAACCACCTCCTGAGGGCGATAAAACTTTTGAGCGATATGTAGGTGTTCTCATTGCCAGAGTTTTAGTGCAATATTTAGGTTTTGTGCAGTTCTAGCGGTCAGCCTAATGGAAGCCCACCTTGTGATTGCATCTTAGAAGGTCAAACACACTCTACATGTTGCCCGATGGACGGTGCAGCCACTACCGTGCGCATATGTCAGACAGACGTCAGACAGACACCAGACTGTAGCAGTTTGCAGACTAATCGTTGTGTCTGTCCTACTTCATCCATCTCCACTTACACAGTAGCAGGCTATATAAAGCCACAACTAAAAACACACACACATACCTGCAAAAAGCCTTAAGAAGCAACAGAAGCATGCATCATTCAGAGCGCACGGCACATACTGTAAGATGAGGTTTTCTATTTTTAACCAAATCAAATGAATTTTTTTGCGTGTAAAGGAAATTTGTTTGGACTGCATTGTGTTACTGTTGGACTGGACAAAGAGTGGAGCGATATACATGGGAGTGGCAAATACACACCCACTGCAGGTGTGCGCCAAAAATAGGATCAAATTATTTCAATATCAGCTGTTTGTCAATATCACTGTTTGGAGCTGAAATCTAAATCAAAATTCAATATATTGCACAGTCCTACAATACAGCGTAACATATTATCCATATTAGGGCTGGGCGATATGCCAAAAATATTATCACGATATATTTTTCCCATATTGATCGATATCGATATATATCACGATAGTATTTAATAATAATGCCAGTTTGAAAAGTAACCTGCCCCCATCAGGTTGACAACGAGCTTCTCCCACAAGCCATCTGCCTGCCTAGGGCTGGACACA
>JAVQJG010199691.1:0-42261 GCA_036024015.1 Craterocephalus amniculus | reverse complement strand
TTCCCAGTGTGATTTTAATATGGAAAGAGAAGGTGATCGGAGATCCAAGAGTAAGCTGTAAATTTCTTTTATTACCCCCTTCTTATGGACGTCAATATCCAAAATACTATCCAGAGCTTAAACACTATTTTAATCACAAGTAAAATTCACTGAGGGGTCCAAAACCATTGCTTGCTCTACCGCTGAAATTCCTCTGCACAGTGGATGTTATTACTGCAAACACAACTGGTCCTTTTACAAATCAGAAGGTTTATCTAAGTTGTGAATATTTTTTCTTTGCATTTTACTTTCATTACAACAAAATTATTTTGCTCTTTATTATTTAAGTTCACATTTAATGGCTAAGTGCGTCCAGACATTTGACTGATGGTGTGCCTTTGGTAGTAGCCTTCATACAAGTTCCCAAAACAGATAAGAAAATCTGAACTTGGCAAATTTTGATCCTTATTAACGTCCTGTTTTGAATTTTTACTCATACATGGATTATAGATATCTATTTAGTGAATCTTTCAAAGGCTTGATCATTTCAGAGAAAAACAAAACATACAATAATCTCATTTTAAGGCCCTTTGTTCATCTTGTTGTAGAGCTCCAAGTCCCCAAGATGAATTTATCCATCTCACATGGATTCACTCTACACTGATTTCATTGTCATTAAAGAAAGAGATACAGGATAAACAAGTGCACTGTGCCCACTGCTTCCTGTTTTATAGTCTAAAGAAGCAAAAGCTTCCTTTACAAGGTCAGTACAAGTCATGGCATAATTTTCACAGTTTTCAAGAAAATCCTTTTTATGTTCCAGGTGTCTGAGATTCAATCCCGGTCGAGCCAGATGGAGGTGCTGAACTCGCATTTGACCTCGGACCTGCAGCAGTGCAACAACAATCACAGAGAGATGATCTCCAAAGCTGCCAAAGACTCAGAGCTCAAGCAAAAGGCTCAGGATGACCAGGTAGATAATATTTCAGCATGGAAATACACACGGCTGGAAGGATTTATGAAAGAAGTTGTTTTCCTCGGGGTATAGATATACAGCCGAGAACATATTTCACATATTTTTCTGCTTCTAAAATGACCTGTTTATTCCATAGGTGGAGAGTTTACTGATGGAGCAGAATCGACTGAGAGAACAGAAGAACCTCCTGGAGGAGAAGGTGGCGCTGAGAGAGAAGGAGCTTCAGACTTTGCAGGGAATGCTGCCGAACAACAAGGTCAAATAAATTCAGAAACACACTCATGGGCTCTATACATTTTTTATTTATTTATTTATTTTTACTACATTTATTTAAGAGACAGAAACTTTGTATGTCTGTGTGTGTGGGTGTGTATGTGTGTGTGCGTTTGTGTAACTGTGTAAGAGCAACACTACCAGACAGTTTGTGTTTTGATATAATGCAATGTGTGAAGGTTTTTATGCTTTAAATCTGTTTTTATTTTATTAGGCACTTTGTGTTGCTAAACCGCATGAAAAGCGCTTTATAAATAAATAAAGTTTAAGTTTAAGTTTATACAGAACTATGAAACAAGAAACATCTACTGTATATGCACAAGGGTTAAGCAACACTGGAAGATTGATGAATGATTTAGAAGAATCAATTAAGCAACGCCCCCTGAAAAAAAACAAAAACATTATTGCAGCAGTGCGGTAGTAAGGCAGTGTGTGTGGATTTGGCAGGAAAGTGAGGGCTGCAGCAGCAGGAAGGATGGAAAAGCAAGATAACAGAGGCAAACAATTTTCAGGGAGTCACAAGTTCACAAAACAATTTTTCACTCCCACAGTGAAGGCGCACATGCACCCGTGCACAGAAAGACTACTGAATGGTAAAAGTGGCTGATGTTAGAGTTAAGTCATGTGATTTGTTTTACAGGCCGCTCCTTCTAAAACCAGCACCCTGCTGGCAGCGTCTCCACAGGGCAGATAGACCGGGCTACCCGGGCGTACAGTGAAACACCTGCAATCAGCAAAGCCTCAACGGTAAGCTTCTTCTCGAAATACACAAATTTGTTAAATTAACAAGAGAAAATTGATATTTTGTTGGGATTATGATTGGTACAAACATGACCCTGTTGGAAACCTGAATATCTTGAAAATGTTTTTCCATAACAAATATAGGTTAGATCTTCCAACGGTTGTAGAAATATTTATCCCTGAACAAGCATGGCAGGCATTGTTCTTTCCTTGCATAGTTAAAAATAACCCAAAGTAAACGGTCTTCTCTGTAATCAACTCAAAACTATAAAAACATTCATTCCCGTAATATCTGCAGAACAGTTATGTCATAATTGTTATTTTTTTGTTTTCCAGATGAGTATAAATGCCAGCTAATGTCTGCACCTACCTGTCCACAAGTTTCAAATGGGACAGAAACCAACACCTGCAAGAATGTGAACAGGATTTTCTTTTCAAATAACATGTATATAATCACATAAGACAATTTAACATGATGTCTTACATTCTTTTCTGCGTCTACTAAGTCTCAGTATCTTTATATCCAGGTGAATGTAAAAATTTCAGACACTGATGTAAATATTTTCTCGCGTGTCACTCACTGTGGTTTGTGTGTTTAGAGAAATCAGCTATAGCACAAACTAAAAATGGACTCACTGTAAAAATATCTTCTTTAGTCTCCTTTTGTCTTGCTGGCAGTAAGAATTGAACAAAGACTCAGACAGGGATTCAGGCTGCAGCTGCTTTAAATTACTCTTATCTACATTTAAGTTTCCTGGAGATTCACGTGGATTTTGAATCAAACCCATATAACAAAATGCACATCCGGGCTGCACATAAACACATCATCACACCTGCAGTTATTGGCCGTCTCTAGAAATGTAGATCAGAAACAATAAGGAAGAAATGTCAGATGATTTGGACTGAAAGCTGTAGCTTTTACGGTGAAAGACTATTAACTGCTTTTTATGGCATACTTTACAACTATAGTCGCTATTATATGAACTCTTCTCAAGCTTTACTACTTCCCTTTCCTTTCTGAAGCAGAGGCAAAGAGCATATACAGTTATGTAGCTGGAAACAGCTGTTGTCATTTTTTTATGATTATTATGGGCCCAGTTTGGTACAGAAGAAACTGAAACATTAGAACAATTCATTTTTAAGAGGAAATGTTCCTCAGCATGTTCCAGTTATCACTTCATTTTGTGAACTTGTGTAAATAATGTAAACTTAATAAAATGATGTTATAATCATGTATACTGCATTGTTGTAAGATACTTATTGTTATACAGCGTTAACAGCTGGATTTTTCTGTGATATGGACACTTATGACATTATTAGTATAGTTAATCTTTAAATAAAAATCTTTTTCTCCTTCATCAAGATTCATATACTGTACATTCATTTATCCCTCTTGGTTTAAGCACAAGTCATAACAATTTTTCAAAAACGTTTCTAAGAATAATTATGTTTGACCCCTCAATATTTTTGATATGTACCAAAGACTCTTCCATTTTTTAGAGCTGCATATGCTAATGCAGGGTTGAGGGGAGCAGGAGCCGAACCAGTGGCTGATATGCAAGAGGCTAAGGAGAACCTGGACAGATCACCGGTCTATCACACACAGAGACAACAACCACTCATGCTCACATGCACATCTACAAACAATTTCAAAACACCAGTTTCTCTTACATGCATGTTTTTGGATTATGGGAGGAAGTTGGAGTACTTAGAGAAAAGCCACACATGCACAGGGAGAACATGCAAACTACACACAGAAAGGCCCATGTTGAGGCTCGAACCAGGAACTTTCTGGATGTTTATATAAGTTTGAAAGTATAACATTTTAACAACTTTAAAATTCTTACTGCTTGACCAGTACACACCTCTGAGACTTGTTTATCAAGAAAGACTGGAGACATGTACTCAAAAAGTCATAAAAATCTTTTGAGGCAAAGCTATTACAATTTCTATTGATAAAATAGCTTTAATTTGACTTTATGCAGATTTATTGTTTGACCTCATCTTTATGCATTTTACTGCAAGAAATAAACGTTGTTTTTCTTTGTTTAAGATTAATAAATCAGAACTTGAACAATCTCCTATTTTCTGTCAGAGTAAAATGATGAATTAGATATAGAATCTATTTCTGTGAAACATCATGAGGTTGCACGGAAACAGACGCGACTTTTCAGATACAAAATTTCAACCTTACTAGTGTACTGAAGCGTCAAGTTCAGAATTTAGTCATCATTTTAGTCTTATGGGGGCCAGATGATTCCATATTTGGACAAAAAAGGAACAAATAAGGAGTTTTTCAGACTTAATTACCACAAAATTTGTTTAGCTTCACAACCATTTGTACTATTTAATATTAAGAAACATTTGACCGCGTCACATCTGGCTGATGGTTATGTGCATGTGTGGTCTGGACGAAAGCAGTGGATTGTTTCACTTGTATGTCACTGACTAAAATATGATGAAATTGAATGTTTCTGATATCTTATCACTTTGACCATTTTTAGAAATCTATTAATTTCTTGTCAAACTGATAAAATAATAGTTTGTACCTGTTAGGAGAAAAGCACAAAAATGTCCACACTGAAATGAAAGTTCATCCTTAATTTAACGCTTCCTGTAATTTTGGACAAAGTCTGTCACATTTTAGTTACACATAATTACTTACTGGGATCTTACAGCATCCAGTAGTGTTACTCAGTGGCTGTACTGGGATATGCGGTTCATTGTACATGGCTGGATCCACACAGGTCCACACCTACCCATGTGTCTTGGTGAGTGTGAGTGTTTGGGACTATACATGGAATCGAAAACACTTCATGTTAAACAAAGGATTTCCTGCTGACAGCAGACAGACAAGCTCACCTGTTACACCCGCATGAATCAGTGTAATGAGCCTGGGAAGTTATTCTTGGTCTTTCTTATGAAATTAGGAGAGAACTTGGTCTTTTCTTCCTCTTTTGTTGGTAACGACAGCCATGGCAGGAGGCATCACGTTTACTAGTTTCCATCCGTCTGACCAGTTCTCTTCAGCGTAATGTTGCAGGAACTCCCTCGAGGGAATTTGCCTCACTCTGAATAAAGGTTAAACTGATTAGATTTTGAACAGAACAAGTTTTTGGCCATTAGTCAGGACTTCATCCTCTATTTATGACAAATATATGTCTAATGTGACAAATTAATTAAACTAGCAGATTAATCTGTCTGTTTTCATTGGCAACACTGACCATTGGAAACAGAACATGGACTCTTTTAACTTTGACAAATCACATAATGTAAGTGCTACTTTTAGGTAAAAACTGTTAAATTACCAATGTAATCGCACTTATAAGTGCACATGTAGTAATTATTGATCTATGGACACAAAATGCTGAATACCACTAAAAATATTTATCCTGTTTGCCATCCTGCTTTAACGTGCAGCTTCCATTTGCTAATTAGCAGAACAGGAGTTAAACTACTTATGTTTTTATAAGCATCTTATAATGAAAAGAGAAAAAATGAGTTTTGGATCTGGTAATGGGTCACAATGTTAAAACAATAAGGTGGAAGAAATTTAAGATATCACAAACTGTAAATCACTCATAACCAACAGTGTAATGACTCCTTGCTTGTTATGCTGCAAACAAGTGGAACACATTGCCAGGAGAGATTAAACCTTCTCCAAATGAAGAAACTTTTAACTCAAGGTTAAAAAAGATCCTTTTCTCTCGTGCACCCATCTGCATTGCATCTTCTAACTTATCTTGCTTTTAATCTTTTTAATGATTTTATTTCATATACTTTTTTTGTGAGTATGTGTTGCAATGTTGAATTGATTTTCTTGTAAAACTTCACCTGCTCTTCATGCTTTTGTATGCGTTTAAGGTTTTATACTATAAAACACTTTAAATTATCTTGAACCTGAAAATGTGCTGTACAAATAAACTTGGCTTGTCGTGCCTCAGCGATGTGACTAAACATCTGCATGAATCACCCTCTGCAACTGTGACCACATGTGCATAAATCTACAATCATTAAATTTGTTTTAAGGAGCTCACCAACAATTAATGCTATTCAGTGAAGTTCAGCATGGCTAAAAATGTTTATATTTCCAAAAAATAGTTGAAACTAAAGTGTAATTTTGACACTAATATACAAAATGCTGCTGTAGCTGCAGATTAATTCCCACATCGTCTGCATTGCAGTAATTAGTTTAAGTATTTTAGTACTTCAAAGACAAAGCTCCAAAATTCACCACTACAAATCTGTCTGACAGCAAGTCCCACTTTTAGCCTAAACTTCCAGCCTGCTGTCATTAATCACAGAGAACATGAAAGAGGACGAGAGAGCTGACAGAGCAAAGCGGAAAGAGGAAAAGTCAGGTAGCGCAGCCTGTAAGAGGAGTCAAACAGAAGCAGCGACAGCAGTTACGCTGGACCACTCCAAGGTGAATGTCGTCAGAGACTGGGAGAAAAGAACCGAACTAGGGAAGAAGGGTGAGGAGTTCAACAAGGAAACATAAATATTTGATCAAGGCTTGACAAGCGAACAAAGGGCACAGACAGCATTGCCTCCAAAAAAGTCCCTTTCCCACAGACAGGAGCAGGGTCACTGCAATACTTTATTTAATATTACTTTATGGTAGGAGTGGACAGAAAATGCTACTTTCAATGGAGAAAAGCAAAATGCGCACTTGCGCTTAATTCTCTAACAGACACATTGACAAATTAATACTGCAATAATTTACTCCTGCAAATGTAGTCTTTGTAAGAACAAATCTGACTTGTGCATGACATACACATGACTGCATGAAGATGTTTGGGTACCCGTTTAATATTTGTTTGAGAATAGTAAAGGATTAACTGATATTTACAAAGGCAGATAATGAAAGAGGACACATGAATAAAAAGAATTATATATAATGACAATGATAATAAGTAATTAAATAATTTTAGAACAAGAAGATTGAAAGTTTGGCCACCTTTTATGGTAAGAATAGTTATGCTTTGTGGATTATTCAAACTTATTTGAATCAAGTATTTCTCACACATAAGATTTTTGTGGAACATCCCTCACATCCTGTCAGGGGATTTTTTTTGTTTTTCCTGAAACGGCTTCTATTTTTTTACACTTCTCAGGGTATCATCAATGCACACACCAATGCAGTGAAAACTATTAACAAATTTCTGATGTCATTAAAATGAGAAGACTGTGAGGCCCATGGAAAACCTTTGAGCTTGCACTTCCTGAGGAAATCCACTGTGGATTTGGAAATGTGTTTGGGATCGTTTTCCCGCTGGTGAGACCAACCTTTTTTGAACTTCAGCGATTTTACAGATGGTGGGATGCTTACTTCAAGAATTTGCTGATTTTTAATAAAGGTACAATGTACAACTAATTTGGCTTCAATTTTTGCAAAAATCAAGTATCGCTTTCATTAATTTGTATTTTACTCAAATCACAATCATATCCAAATGAAAGTGTTCTCGTAACTTAGAATTAGTTATTTATAAATACTTGTGGCGGCGTACGCAACTGAAAGCTGCCATGTTGCATTACCATCTTCACAGGTGAAACAGGACAAACTTGTTAGCCCTAAGCGTGAATCTCCTTTACAAAAATGTGGACAATCAGTCTAGAAAAGAACATTTTTATTTGAACTGCTTTGGAGACCATTGTATTTTTCAATCATTTAAATGTTCAGAATAACAGATTTTTATCTACTACAGAAAAAAATATCATATATTCCATTCTGCATGTGCCATGTTTCATTAATCATTTATGTGTGACGTCACATTTTTGAAAAAGACAACTTCAGCTTTCAGACCCACCGCTGCCAATGTGTTATGACAGAATAATGAGTGTTCCCAACTCCCACTACCATCACCACTGCCAACCAAACAAGCTAACATCCAAAACTCCAGTCCTCAACCTTGAGTGGATCTGCAGCTGGTTTTATTTTAAGGTTGTTGGCTGCTATGTTGTAACCCCAGAGGGTAATTTTCACACATCAAAGGCTATACAAATCTATTTTAAAGGGCATCTGAACACTTGCCAAACATTTGTTAAGTATACTGGACCTCTGAGAGACAGCCATTATACTAACACTATTTGAGTCTGTTAAAAAGGACCAACAGAAAACAAACATCTCTGATGTGGGAATGGAGGTATTCTGCAGCCAAGACCAGGAGTTTCAGTATTTGTACCTTAATTGTTCCTCTGGCACAGAGCCCAGGTTTTGACCAATTTGTTCCAGTTTCTGAGCTGATATTGCTGGACTGTGAAAGTGAAGCCTCTCTCTCTGAGGAGCCCATGGTAACCTTTACTCTATATCATTGCGTTTATTACTCTATTTTCCAATGCAGAAGTCTTTGAAAATGATATCCAGGATCTCCTCTGCCCCGACCCGTCCAGTGATCCTGCCCAGGCTGGTGAGAGCCAAGCGGACACCCTCAGCTGCCAGAGCGAGGTCAGAGTCACGATATTGCTGATACTGAGCCAGGGACGCCACACACTGCTGAAGGTGGGCCCTGTGGCGAGCCTGGGTCAGGGTGGGAGCACCAGAGAGGGGATCACCACACCTAGTGAGGAAGTTTAGAGAACAAAATGAACAAAACAGAAAACTCATTAAAATGTGTGCTTTTGTAGATGAAACTAGTCCAAGAAAAGCAAACACCAGTCTAAAAAACATCTGCATCTGCAGTTTAAAAAGTATAAACTGTTCTACCAAACTTTACAGCAGCCCTGCAGCACATGCAAGCACCATAACGTATGTGAAACATAACTTACATCGTTTAGACAAAAAGAGTCAGTCTTGCATCTGGCACAATGACTTTTTATAAACCATTTACATATAAAGACTTACAGATTCTTGACCGTACTGTGCAGCACTGTGAGGAAGTCTGTCAATCCTTCATTCGTATGACAAGAGATCAGAGACACAGGAGGGAGCACGCTAACACGTCTCAGCTCCTCTTCCAGCTTCTGTCTCAGAGTCTCCGGAAGCAGATCGGTCTTATTCAGGACCAGGAGGCACCTGTCTGCAAGAAATGTTGTACTTAGACACCCAGATTTACACAAATCTTCTGGACAACAGAGCGACCTTCAGTCTATTACCTTAAATATCTCACCGTCATATTTAATACAACAATTATAACTTTAAACAAATAACCAACCATTTCCCTCCACTCAAAGTAATTCTGCAAAGAAGTGTGAAGGAACTAGAGCTTGCAAATCTTTGGAATATATATCTATATATATCTAAATATCTATATATCTATATATCTATATATATATATATACATATAACATATAAATATATACATATACATATATCACAACCTCAACCTCTAAGAAGTTTCGGCTACTGAGTTACTTAATTCAAAAGTTCACTTAATAACTATAATTTTATGTATTCGACAAAAATATGAAAAGTACTTCTTTTTCAAATCAAACTTTATTTATAAAGAACTCTTAATGCAACAGGCAACACAAAGGGATTTACATGATATAAAAAACTATTTCTGTATTTTAAAATGAAACAAGCCTTCACACATCAAAGTATAAAGCGTAGCAATTGAAAAACACACACATTGTAATCTCTTTCATACATGACACAAAACACCCAGAGTATACCTTTACCTGAGAGGTGAAAGGGAGACATGAAACAGTAAATACAACTTCTTGAAGCATTATATAGTACCTGTGTGAGGTTGTTCCTGGGAGGCGATCACATTCCTCAGGTGTTCCTGAAGGAAAACTGCAGCTTGCTGTACCTCAGAGGGAAGTTGAGCCGAATCCACGACCACCAGAGTCAGATCAGCCTGCTGCATCCTGAGGGAACGAAATAAGGCTTTATTTTAACCCACAGACCACTGCTGACATTATCATATATTTTCATTCATTTTATAACATATTTCATGTCTAATGCAGGGAAATACCATTTTATTCATGACACACTTACTGTACAAGCAAATGTGCCAACTATTTACAGCATACCAGTAAGATATGTCACCAACATGGCTCTCTTCTTTTGTTTCAAACAAAAAGCAGATGTTGTTACATAAAGGTTTAGTCAGTGATATCATTAATCTATTACTCTGCAGGGTATTCACTTAAAATACTGCCGTATTGATTGCATCCAACTGTAAAGTAGCAGCAGGAGTGGCAGCGGATGCTTGTACTTACCATGTCCTTCCTGTAGTGACCCAGGTCAAGAGCCTCTGTCCTGCTCCCTGCACACAAAGTTTCCTATAGAACACAAAGTGCCCACCCTTCCTATAGAGCCACCGAGTCACCCAAATAACCCAAACAAACAGTAAAAGGAAATTATCTGCACCAAAAGTTGTATTTTTTAAATCAGGTCTTTATCTGGATTTTTATTCATCTTTCAGTCGAGTGCCAAATAAAGTCCCAAGTAAACTTAAGACTGAGATTAGTTTTTAAATTATTGCATAGATCCTTTGTCAATTAAACTAATTATTAACCATTATTTAACCAGATGAGTCAATTGAGAACAAATTCTTTTTTACAATGACGACCTGGGAGGGGCAAATATCACACAAGAAACAATCATTTAAAACAGAGTATATATTTATACACTATTGTTTTATGTATTTAAAACATTAGCTTGAGTTCCACTATAAGCTCTACAACTTTAGACATGCAACACATAATTTCTGTGGCTGATCTTATATCTCTGCCAAAAGCTAAAGTACTTTGGGAAATACTTGACATATATGGTTTTGGCAGGAAAATGGCCATATTTTAATCTGAGTATTGGCTGGAATGCTTAAACTAATATATCGTATTGGTCAAAAGTAAGAATTTGCATAAAGAATTTCAATCTTGTAGAGTTCTTAATTTTTTTAATCTATAGATCAATAAATACATCTAAATTTGCTTAAACACTGCAGTCATTTTATAATATAAAACACATCCCAGTGCATGAAAATGCTAAGTTATTTCAACAGAGTGCATGAGCCAGAGTCCACTCTTTTGTCCCTGTATGTGCCTGTCATAGCAGTGATGATGAATGCTGTAAGTACGGCTGTTCTTCCCTGACGTAAACAGTGGACTTACATACATTTCCAATCTGTCAACCACTCATGAAAAATCTCCGAATTGTAAAACCTCTTAACTGGGGAAGTTGATTCTTCCTTATGCAACCTCCTGACTGTGTTTGTTCCATGTATTTATAACCGTGTCTCAGCAATAATATAAACTCTGTTGGTTACGTAGACATTACAGAAATGACTTATTTCTTCCGTTCTTTGTTTTCAAGAAGATGTTCTATTGGTCCCCAGACTAATTATTAAATTGCACACGTGCTGAAGCAGCAAAGTTACCGAAGTCAAACTTTAAACCAGTCTTAAATCCTTCAGCATGTCAGTGTAATTTTAATTATTTGAAATATGAAAGGAAACTGAGTTGCATTTATCAAAAAGTTTTCAGGCTTTTCCTCCCCCTACCTTTCTCGAGCCCGGCGCACTCCCTCTTGCTCCACCAGGTCTTGGCTGTCTCTGAGCCCAGCTGTGTCACTCAGGAGGACAGGGAAGCCACCGATGTCCAGCGCTGTCTCCACCACATCTCTGGTGGTCCCAGCAATGGGAGACACAATGGCTGCAGGTCTCTGGCCTGAATTTAAAAATGGTTAAAGCATTAAGCCTGTGGCATTTTAAAATCCAAAAAAACCAATTCCCCAGATCTAAATCTAACTCTGTAAAGCTTTTGTACGACCAGCAGGGGACAATCCTGGCTGGTTAGATACAGGTTAGACATGAAAGCCCCCTCTAGCAGAAAGTTGCATGTAATTAAATGGGGAAAACTGATTCAAACATAATAAAAGTCCTTTGTAACAAAAAAAAATGCTGGTGATTTATGAATTCTGCTTCCTAAATCTTAAAACAAAATCTTCCCTTTCTTTTTACATTAATATAAAGCTTTTATTACTGAATGGAAATTTTTTTCACTTCATGCTAATAATTATCTAGGTGAAAGTTTACCAGATTTGTGTAAAGTGTGATACAGGAAATAAAAACCTGAAACATATTCTTATTATTCAGGGAGAGACAGGGAGAGATGATGAGCCTCTGCCAAGCTTCAAGTGTGGAGAGTTTATATGAACTGATTCTAAATGACTGAAGGAAACAATGTCCTAAACAAGCTCTATGTTGCATCACAAAGGTCATGTTAAATTGATGCTACTTCTGCAAACACAAGTTAAACTGGCATTGGAGCAAATTCAGAAGTAGAACACTTAACACTACAGAATATCCGTGATAGTGTTTGAGCATTTACTTAAATTTATGAACACAATTCCTTATAACTCATTCGAAACTATACTCTCAATTTTAGATTATTTGCAGACCATAATTACACTGTCATTTGAAACCCAGGAACACTAAAAAATTAAAGATCAGATTGGATGATTGCCTTAAACTTTTTTTCCTTTTCCCAGTAATTATCAGCTCCACTTGGACCCTTGCAATTGCCTATTATGAAAGAAAAAACTTCTATCCAAACTACCCAAATGCCAACTGATTAGGAAAATATTAAGAAGACATCTATCAAAAGACAAGCGGATTAACTGGCTGCAGATCATAATTAAAATATGAAAGCAGGCCTCTTGCAGTGCAGTCAGTACTGGTTAGTGAAAAATCCAGATCTGTAGAGCAATAGATCAAACATTACGATGATTCATCACTAAGACCTGCACTTTGAAGATAGGAAGATAATTCCTTCAAACTCTGTTTTTGTGAGTTTGTGTTTGTGATGGTATGAGTGCTGGTTTTCATAGCTCTTACAGAGTGTGTTGAGGAGGCTACTCTTCCCTGCATTCGTGGCTCCTGCGATAACCACCTGGACTCCACTGCGAAGCCGCTCACCTCTTCTCTTATCCCTCAGGTGTTGCACAATCTCTGCTTGCAGGTCACACACTGAACTATCCACTGTTGATTGTAACAGAGAGGGATATTAAAGGGATCAAGACACAAACAAGATTTCTTTGTTAAATTTTATAGCTTTATCGGCCTTGTAGGAACAACTTAGATGGTTCTGCGTGTGACTAAAATGTATTTCATGCAGGACAGTTTTTTCTGAAGGACATTTTTTTTTACTTATTAGAATTGCAGTAACTGAATCATACAATTTAATTCTTGTCACAAAAATTAAGAAAACTTGCGATAAATAGTGGAAGGAGTGGTGGTGGAAATGAGTGTTTATGCCATTTTGCTAATTGTGGAAACAGGTCTATTATTACCTGCAGCTCTGAGGCATGAGCCCACAGTCTGTGCCACAAAAACAAACAACCCTTTCTCAGTCTTTTTTGTGTTGAGACTTAACGTGTGATGCTTCTGAAGAGTTTTCCCAGTGCCAGACAGCAGGCGACGGGCTTGGGGGGAAATCCCTCACAGACACACACACAAGCACACACACAGACACACACTGAGTGCACGGATGGGAAAGCTGACTGACAGAATGGTGGGTCAGTACCGTGCTTCGGACAGAATTATTCTAGCACAGCTCGTCTTTGAAGGCTAAATGAATACTGTCCCTCCGGCGTTCTCCCTGCACTTCCTAAGGAAATAGTTTTCTGAGCAGTTTCATGTCTATAGTTTCTCCCTACAGTGCAGCAAACCGGCTGGTTGGCCAGTTGATGATCCAAACAGGAAAAGTAGCCGTACGTCTCTCCCCCTTAGAGAGAAACGAAGCCTGCAGACCCCTCACCTCCCTCTTAAGCCCAGGGGATGACTGTCCTGTTGTTGTTCAGCACAGATGTCAAAGTGCGCACACACCTTGGTCTAAGACTCCATCCTCAATGAGCTCATCCTCGCTGAAGTCGATGAAAGCCTCGACATGAGCCAGGCACTGTGACAAAAACAACACAAGACAGAAGCGGCTGAGCATAAAATCTTATACAAATAAATAATGTGGTTTTGAAGGAAGTCTCAATAGCTGAGATGAGTATTATTTTATTTACAGAAATAAACAGTAACCAGCACAGAGCAGGAGGGCTGTACGGCACAAACTGCTATGCACACAGAAGTCATAATGGAAATAATGTTGCACAAGATAATGCTTAAAATAGAAAACTAATTAATAGATCAAAGAAAAAAAACAAATTATTAAAAAGTATTTCACCTCATGTTTATTTCTTACTAAAATGTGGACTGTTTAAATTTAACTGTATTGACAATTTGTTTATCTTTTAACTTGATTACATAACAAATCATGATAATTAATACATAACCCATCAAGACAATTTTCATTAACAAATGGTAATTTCCTAGTCATTGCTGTTGTTATTAATATTTAGAACGAAGTCCAATTAAAAAATAAACAATTATATAAATCATATAAATGCCACAATTTGCAATTTATCGGAATCTAGACTAGATGGGAAGAAATTTTTCATTATTTCCACCACAACACTGATCAGTATCTTGACTAACATAAACACAATAGTGGTATAGCGGCAGAAAAACAGGAAACATCGGATCCCCATACTTTGCAACATTCACAAATGTGGGAAGCCAGTGGTTAAAACGCAGCATTGTTTGGGTATCAGATGGAGATTTGACACAGATTTCACCCTTCTGATTAGCTGCATTCTCAGAAATCGGAGTCCAAAATAATATCTGGATTGCTTCTAGGAACGTGTTTGCAAGCAGCTTAATGTTTCTGAGGAAGAGCACGCAGACCGGCTTCTGAGTTTTAGTGCCAAAACGGTTCACCGCCGCTGGAATGAAGTTCTCACCTGTGGTCAGTGACCTCCTGATATGACCCAGCAACATGTGTACGGAAAATCATGTGTACGGAAATTAACTTCATTACATTTTTTTTACTTTTATGGACAGGTCTTGGAAACAATGGCTGTGAGCCCTGTGGTACATTTACCTTAAAGCTAACTATTGGCAGCCATTTCTAAAATCTGCATTCCCCATTAACCCCTCCTAGTTTCTCTTCCCCTCAAGACTGAACTTTGACCATCTATATTCACCATCTACAGGACACAGATGACAGATAAGAAAAACAATAAAACTGGAAGTAAGCTGTTGCTTTTATTTTCCATCCATCCAAAAACAACTTAAAGGGAGCCAGATGGTAATAAATGGAAAAAATAACATGGTAACTATATGTCATCTGAGTGAAGGGTGAACAAAAGAACTTTAATTCTGATTTAATTCCTCATCAAAAACTTTCTCTGAGGCATAACCTCTTTTGGAGCACCAAAAGGCAACAGTGACTCCAAGTTGATGCCAGAACAAGTAAAAATGTATCTGATGCATTTTATGACCTCAACCCTGTAAATATGATGACAATGGCATACTGTCTATATCAAAAACTATTTCATCAATCAGTATTCATTTAAGCACATTTGAACAGATATTACAATATAAAACAAATTCATATCCACTTAAAGTCAATCATTTAAAAAACTTAAGGCGATATCTGCAGTAGCCCTTATATTAACATATTCAATAGCGCAAAGTTAGTGATGGCAGTAATGTGTATGTTTACATTTTGGCTTTGATTTAGTTGAAGCTAAGGTTTCCTAAATTGCATCTCTACATACCCTACAATAGATATTAATGGATGGATGGATGGATGGATGGATGGATGGAGGGAGGGAGTAGTGAACAGAAATACACGTACTACACGTGCTACAGCAACATGAAAACAGGAAATATGCAATTCTTTTAAAAGCAGCTGCAGTGATACAAAAAGGAACAAAAGCATTGTGTGGGAGCGAAACTGCCCAGGTCTGACCTGTAGCTCAGTACAGACAGGTTCTTTCCAGAGTCTCTTCAGGGAAAACTGCAGGATAGCACATCTTGTTTCTGCCTCCCAGCTCACTTTGGACAGAATATTCTTTCTAAAATGGAAATTCCTGAAAGGCCACTTTTCTTATAACATAACAAACAATATTACAAAATGTGTGCAACACACTGGTCAAAATGGTTTCCATATTTATTTCAGAAAACAGCTACTGCACCATGAGCCATCTGAACATCTGTGTGTCCCTCCTGATCATGTCCATACAAGACTCTGCCACCCTGTACACACTTTGTGTTCATGTTTGCCTTCAACCTTTTACATGTACTGTGTCATCATGTCCATTAATACTCTCTTTTGTAACGCTGACTGTTCTCTAACAATACAGTCTCTTGTTCTGAAATTACACAACTGATGACTTTTGTTGCTTTTCTTCATTCAGCTTTTGTTCTGTTTGTGATTCCAGACTTAACAGTACCAAATAAAAAAGATAAAATTCTTCTTGACTGTGGAGTGTTTCAGTTCACATTGAGTAAAATCTTCTTGACTGTTGGCTTCGTTATCGATTTACTTGTGGATGATATCAGTGACTAATTAGCCTCAGATGGAAATCAGGTTGTGTATGCGCGTACAGTTTCACAATGCCATACTATTAAAACAGCACCAAATGAACAGGCTTAAGAATATTGCCAAAGGAATGCTTAAGGACCTTTTTACCTTTGTCTGTTACCAGAACTTTATTCATGAAACTACAAATGTGTTTAATGTCTCTAAGCAAAACATATATTACAACGATTAGGATGAAAAATTGCTATCTACACAACCAGTGTGAGTGCTATCAAGAAACCTACCCTTTTCAGTCTGTGGCTCCAGTCTTGATAGAGACGTCCCAGTTCCCCTGACATCTGTCTAAGAGCTTGTCTCCTTTGGGCTTCTGTCTCTGCGTGGATCAGATCCCCAAGTCCTTCCACCTTAAAGAAGCACACCAGGTAACAGAATCATATGATTTCATTTTTTATTATTTGCATTTACACAGACTGTATAGTTCTTGGAATATCGTTTTAATTCACAATAAACAGCATTAAACAAGTATATTTACCTTATAATATACATGCTCTGTTACCAAGAGAAATGATATGGTTTTAAAAATCCAGTGATTTGGACCAAAGGAATTGTCTCAACAGCCTCACATGCTGTTCTTCATGGATCAAAACTATATTAATTTCAGGTAAACCAAACATGTTTGTACTCATATTGATAAAGATTATAAAAACATGCATCATATATACATTACTTTCACACACAAGCTTATTCAGAAATTGATATAAAATCTACTCTATGCACCCCAGCAGACCTTTATAAATGCATGATTTAATATGTAGAAAAAACCTACAGATCTACAGAGGGCCAGTAGTTACATTTATGCATGAATCGTTGACAATCCAATGAAAAAAAATGCCACAGGGCAAAATATACAAAAGGTCAAATTTTCATTGTTTACATTTCATACAGCTGAAATCCCTGTTCTGCTTTGGCCCTGTTTATTCCACATTCACTCTGTAGACTGTTATTATTCTAAAGAGGTCATGACACATGCTCTTTTTGACTTGCCTCAGTTAAACCAAGCTTCCCCGCATGAAAAGCCCTCCTCGTAAACTCCCCAGCTTCGGCAGGCCTCATGCCAGGCACGCTTCCTGCAAAACATGAACGCAAACAAAAACATAAAAAACTGTCTGGACGCATGCATGCATCACGTGCAAAGAAAAAAAAACACACAAATGATGGAGGATCAAACACAGGATCAGTATGTTGCATATGGTTCAGCAGGAATAATTACAGGCACAACTGCAGGTCACTGAGGGTTACACATGAATTGTTTTCTCGACCATTTTTCAAATCTCATTAGGAGACAATGGTGAGCACAAACTCATTTGGGAAATGGGGGTCATGTCCTAACAATAAATGTATATTCCCAGTGGCCGTTTATGATTTTGTAAGATTTTTATTACTTCTCTTTAGGTTAAAAATGTAGAATTATTCAAACTATATATTGAGTTATAAGATAAAACTGTTACTAATAAATTAAAATCTTTCAGTGCATACCCTGGCAGCGAGCTCTCTGTTTAATGCTGTGCAACACTGCCCTCTAGGATGTCAAAAAGGGAATTGTAGAGAAAATGTCCTTGTCAGTAAAGCATGGATCCTCGGTCCTTGTCCTTAATGACTGGTGTCCCCGCAACAACACACTCGAGTCAGACATAAGACTTCTGCAGATCAAACTCTGCACAAGTCCGCTCATTAACCATTGATTCCAGTCAGATGCTGCAGCAGAAAAACCTGCAGGACACTGGCACTCGAGGACCAGGATTAAGGATCCCTGTAATAAAGTGCTGACTTGCTAGCCAATGCACATACTTGAAGCATTTTAGAAACAGAGAAAGATGTCTCAGTTTTCTGTTTCTGTCACTATGATGGGCTTCCCCATGACTTGAACCGATACTGGGAGTGGAATTCTGCAGAAGGTTTACAACTTGAAAAGTTGAAGCTATAAAAATGTTCATCACATTAAGTTGAATAACAACATGAGTTACCTAGTGCATGTAAGACAGCAGTAATGACAGCAGGACCGCCATGAATGTGTAACTCCACACTGTCTTCTCCTGTAAAACTATGAGGGGCTGATGACAAAAACACAAAAAACAATATGATAGGGTACTCTTAACAAGTTGAATAAGCTGAATACCGATGGCTGTGATCAAATGTAGCATTTGCTGTATATTACTGCTACACTGAGAACGATGCATAAATCTAACTACACACACAGTGGGCTGGTAGTTTTTAACCTATATATTTTCCTTAAAGCACATAGAAAAAGAAAAAGGCACAGGAAGTTTCTCAAATATCCTCCACATCACGATTTTCCTACATTCAATCATTACCATCCTGAAAATAACAAAAGCATGCAGAAAACTTTTCATTGTAATTGTGTTCCAGGGTAATGCACCTGGAAACCAAAGGACCAGTCCACGGTCTAAAACTTCTTTGGAGCAGGGGTCTGTGATGCTGCGCAACAGGGCTGTTCGAGGAGGAGGCAGGTGGCGCGTGAGCCCAGCCATACGCTTCAGCACTAAAGATGAGCTCGAGCCACTGACACGGACTACAGCCACCCCACATCTGCCATGACCTGATGATAATGCAAAGATGGTGTCAGCATCTGCAAGTCCAGCTGGCACTCCATCACAAGGCGACAACAGCCGAGAGAGAGAGGTTCTTCCACTAGAAATAAGAAAATGGCAACCTTGGATTATTAAACAAGATCTGATTTACTCAAATAAACTTTTGGTCCTTCCTTGATATGGCTATATTTTTATACAGTATCGAAAGAATTTTTTTATTATGAAGCCTTAAATTAAACAAAAACAATATCAGTTGATTGTAAACCAATCAGGAAACATTATACTTATGTAGGTTAGATATTGTTAAGTCATTTTAACATACACACTACCTCCATGTGTTTATCGATAAGGAGAAGAAGATAGATGACAGTAAATATAATCTTTTAACGAACCTTGTCCGAAGTGTTTCGACCGTAGCTCTCCATATCCCACGATAAACAGGACGTGGCAGCATAATTACAAAAACTGGACTACAACTATAAATTTATTGTGTGTCTGTTGCACAACTGATATAACAACACTCTGTCCCCACCAGGTTCATTTTCGTTATTTGTTTGCCTCTGCGCTACTCTTGATAACCTGGACAAGTAAACTTAAGTGGTAAACTGTAGCTGTCCTTTACTATTATATTTATGTTTAGTCGGACCTTCATTGAAAAACTCATGCCAATGACATTACTCTTTGGCTTTACTATGGCTTTCATAAACCAAGCATGTTCTGAAGTTTAATTTAGTCATGACCTGCTAATCTCACATATGTCCCGCCTACAGTGCGTTGCAAAATTTGGTCCGTCATAGCACACTGGCAACGCAATGGTTCCGATCTCTATAGGTTTTTTCTTTTCTTTTTTTGTTTTTTTTATCTCAATGATTTGCTTGTAGATACATTTTATTATTGCATTATATACAAAACTACTTGATTGATTTCTATGAAAACAAAACATCAATTCAATACATCAGTTCAGATTCTTGGAACTTATAAAAAAAACTATTTTATGTCTATCTGCATCTCAGTTTCCTTAATAAAAGAAAAGAATGGTGTTGTGCAACATATGAATAACAGTATGCAATATATTAATATATTAAAAATATAACAGAGTAAACACATTCAAATGTCATAATATTTGACTATTACATGAAAAAAATCTCATATTGAATTATTGGCTGCAACCACAGAGCCAATGGCTGAAACACATGTCAAAATATCTAAAAAGAAAGAGGCCTTCGATATAGTAAGCTACAGTATGTCAAATGTCAGTTTTTCCTAAAGAAGAATTCTATCTTTATATAATCCAATTCATTACAATGGTTAATTTAGACTGACCAGTTAAAAAAGGAATTTGCATCAAGTTTCTTTTAGATTACTCTAATAATACAAATACATTTTCATTAACTGATATTTACTTTGAATGTGTTAATACAGCCATTAATAATAGACAATCAAATGGAACATGTAGTACTTGGGATATGTTTAAAGGTAAAGTGCGTAAGTTAATGACATCTAGTGGTAAAGATGGGTAAAAACATTACTTCAAATAAGTCCAGTAGAAAATGGACAGTGGCCATCAGTGGCCACAATTTTTCCAGACATATCTCTTAGTAGATCCAGTGGCCTCAGGTGCAGCGGTGACTGCATTACAGGTAACCATTTCACAATTGTGTACATGTGTATTGACTTCTTCTAAACTCTTTAAGGCATAAATAATTTCAAGCGATGCTAATGACAGTACAGCAGTTTTAATGGGGTTTCTGCTGCCTCAGATGTGGACCCACGGCAAGTAGATATTAATAGCTCTTCTAAGAGAATAACAAAAAGATTTTGTTACACACTGTTTCTTTAATGATATGTCTATCCTAAAATACAGTTTAGGACAGATCTTTCCCCATTTTTTGGTTCCTTAGTATTGTAGTTAGACATCAAAGAAAGGGTATACACCTATGGGGAAACTGGCATAACTATTATTGCAAATCTTTGTATACATCCTAAAACAACTGAATTGAGCATCATCATTATCAGTTTCAACATAGGGTTTGAATGTAAGAAGGGGATGTTATGTAGTAAACATTTTGATATGCTACTGGTTTAGATTGGTCTTTGGCCTGTTGTTCTAAAATTAACAGTGCTGTACTCATCATGACCTACATACTGTACAAGCATGCATAAAGCAGAACACAAACAGAGTGTAGACTACATGTGCACTGATGTGTGTCTTCCCCGCAGCAGCACCTTGCAGCTGTCAACCCGGAGGGTGGTGAGTAGGCAGAATTTCTGCTCACACATGAGGTGCTCCTGAACGGTTTGCCATATGAGGGGGAGGGACGGCAACCTGCTCGTGTAGCTTCACGGAGAAATACGGCATCCAGGAGGGACAAGCAAGAAGAGAGATTGTGTACATGCTGAAGAAACATGGCCTGAGGCTTGGGAGCAATCTCTAACTTGGGACCTTAATAATTTATAGGCTGCTCTGCATGTTCACAAAGCGTGACAGCTGCCACCACACCGCTGTTGAGAACCAACAATACACCAACAAAGATCATTGTTCATCAGGCCATGGATCTGATTACAGATAATGAAATTCTTGTCATCAAAGGAGAGTCAGGTATTTGCTCACACATGCACATCTCAGACACAACCTAATGATTTTTAGTTGAGCAGTCAAACTGCATAAAAGAACCATCAGATGATCATCTCACTGAATCTTCTTTGCTGACTATTTGTTTTGAAGAAAGTGTTTGTTTAAGGTGTCGGCTGCTCTTAACGTAGGCACACTGGGAACACATGAGCACAATTTGCTGCGTAAATAGCCTTTATACTTCCAGTTTGCTCATGTGTTGAATGTGAGGCTGCCGCATGTACAATGGTTTGACTGAAGAGTGACATTACGCATAGCCTACCTATACCTGTACATCATACATATTTAATCTATGGAGATATTTTTGCAACAATAAAAAAGTTATGGTCTATTTAATCTTCTAGGACAGGACGGTGCAGTCATGTTCCCAGGAGAACAAATCCCTGCTAGATTGCAGGTACAGCATCATCTGTTTGAGGATTATTTTTTATCATCCCCAGTCAGGGATACACAAAAGTAAAAGAATGAATACCACCTTCATGATTATTTGAATGATCAGTTAGCTAATTATGTAGGCCTAATGCTTTTAAGACTGTAACCCATGCACTTACTTTTGCCTTAATATGGAATCTATTCCTGGCACCTCATTGAAGCCTGGCTGCTTGCAGATGTCACTGAGACATGAAAATTCAAGGTCATGCATGTTTAAAATCATTAAGATCCCAATGCTGGTGGAGAGTTCAGGTGGTGGTTTGTAGTTACACCTTACCTGACTCTACAGCTGGACTTTGCATGAGGAATATCTTTAGAGAGCTTTGCAATTTGCTGTTAAAATCAGGGACCACACTCAATTATCACCAGGCTATTGTGAAGCGTTGTAAGGTGGATGATTGTGTGTGGCGTGTGTATGAATGTGTCTGTCATCCAACACCCTCCCCCGCCCTGCCGCTCTTTGTCCCTCCTCTTGTCGTCGTCGGAGCGCTCTCCATCCACCGCGCATCCTGCTCTAGTACCACCAGGATGATCTGCCGCTACGCCTACAACCTTCACTTCACTTTCATACTCATTTAGCCCTTCTTCCAGACCCCCACGGCTAAACCCATGCTTTGCCCTCTTGAGATGCGATATCACTGCACAATTTCCCGGAGAATATCTTCATCGTGCGTAGCTCCTCGCTGATAGAGAGCATGCCCGACACGGGGACCGTAGCGGCGGGCGCCGTAGCCGCGGCGGGGGCCACCGGTGGTGCGACCACCTCCGGCGATGGCTCTGAGAGCTCCCGGCATCGACACCGACCACCGCAGGGAGACGCAGAGAGGCCGGATCCGGGCGCTGCCCCTCAACAAAGCTCCTCGGGAGTGCTGGGTGAGTCGAGAGAGGCTGTTTTGCGTCGGACGATGCGGTTTCCTGTCAGAGGAGCGGACAGGTGAACGCGATGAAGGGAAACGAGCCGCGCATCACAGTGTTCGCAGTACAGCTCTTTTGTCTCCGGATGGGCTCCCAAAAATGATCAAATTACACACCTGTAGATTATGACTGTAGTGATGCATGTTCACGTGGCAGCCGCTTTGCCAAAGCATTGACATTATATCCTTTGCTCATGAAAATGGCTTCATCAGACAATTCCCAAGCGCTTGTTTTGACCTTATTGTTTCAATGTGGGCCAAATCAGCCAATCTGCAGTCTTACGCTTATTGTTACGGTGGCCGTGGTCTTCTTATGTGCTGTTAGTTCTGCTGGAGGGCCTGTAGCAGGCTCCTGCCAACATATGCTGGCTTCTGGTTTCTTTTTACTGAATGGGTTTCCAGTCTGTCAGCCATTCATCCCGGTAAACAAACATTTCAAACACCCTAAGATTTAATATATTCCAGTAGTGTTCCATATAATGCTAGTTTACATGGAACCGGATAGCCTATAGGGCAGGTGCATCATTGTTATTTAAATAAGGATTAAGCCAGACATGCCTGTAATTGTGAGTGCTTGTGCTGTTCCTGCCTTCCAGACTTAATACATCACATTTAGCCTATACAGGAAACAGGCCGAGCATGTTTTCTGTCTGCAGTCTGTGACATGGACAGTGGGTTTAATTATGCCACATCACAGTTGTTTCTTTGGAAGATTTGTAAATGAGGCTATTTTTGGATCAGATCACAATGTTAGCTCCTGTAGGGCCTCAGCTGCCAAGCAGGATTGTTTTCCTGCATGCAGGTTGCAGAGGCTGCCTCACTGCTGCCTGCGAGTACTGCTGCAGAGTGATGCAGTGGAGCTGTGGGCTGTCAGCATGAGCACTCCTTTCCACACTTGGTCGAGGTAACCTGAGCAGGCAGTGGCTGACTGGAAGAGCTCACTGATGTCATCCTGCTAAGCGGGTGCTTGAATGGGTCACAGACATGTTGGAGGGTCAGTGGAGCGAAGATTAGTTCAATTTTAGAGTGACTTCATTAGCTAGAGGCAGTAGTGGGCCAAATGAAAGGGCTGGGAGTCTGAGGCAGACCTAAAATTTCTAAACATAGGTTCAGAGGTACAAATATCTTTCAATGAATAGGAATTTTGGGGTCTCACAATCAATTCTCAATATTTTTCCTTTTACTGATGAAATTGTGTCATCAATTATTCAGCTAAAAGCTGGCTTTTTGTTTCTAATCTTGTCTCTTTTTTGATAACATATTATGAAAATGTGAATTCAGAAGTTGGGCCAAATATGCGTATACAAATGTAATGTTAGGGAGGGTTGGTTAGAGTTTTCAGTGAATTCTTTTTGTGTTTCTGAATAAATAAAAAAAGCAGAACAGCTACAGTCAATATATATAGTTCTTTTTTATTTCTCAGAATTCTACTCCAAGGTCAAAGACCAAAACCCAAAGAAACAAGAGGGCATGAAGGAACACAGCTCAGACAAATACAGCAAATCAATGAGGCCCAATCTGGATGGAATAATACAGATCCAATCATGAAATCCCGCTTTTGTGTCATTCAGGGTCCTGCCTGGACTGCAGGCAGGTCAGTTTACTTTTCTGTAAAAGATTTCTCCACAAATATAGACATTTTTTCAAAAGACAATTAGTTTCAAGCTTCAACATGCTTTCCAAATAGTACTTTTAGGGCTTAAACAAATTTTAAATATTTCTTCCTGGATTTATTCACATTTTACAGATCAGCATTCTTATCTTTGGAAACATGTTTGTAAGTAGGACTTTTCTTGAACCAGTATACAACAAATAAAGTAAAAGAACTGTTGTCATAAAAACGATTCTAATATGATATAAATAAGGAAGGAGAAAAGGTTTAGTTACGAAATAGTCACAATGTTTTTTAGGAAATCCTCCTGCTTTTTTCCCCTGTAATTTAGCATTTAGAGGTTTTGTAGTAAACTGATGTGGAATCGGAAATATCCCCTTTTTTCCTTTGTTAGAGGAGGGACAAATTTAATCTGATTAATAAAGCAAGAATACTAACATGATGGAAAACAAGGACTATATCCATCACAGGTAATAAAAAACATCAAAAGTATACAATCAAATGTTTAAAAGGGTGTAAAAGGGTTGTTTCACTGAAACCTGCTCCTGTTGGATTATTAGTGAACAGTTCTGGTACTTCTGCGGGATTATCACATAACTGCCCTCACAAATGTCACTATGACTTGGCTAGCAGCTGCAGGGCATGCTGGGTGACTTCTCCATTCAGCTGAGACTTTGGTGGCAGTCTAGAAGGATTTTCTTCTCCATAGGCTCGGATGCTCATTGTCTCCATACCTCCTCCATATTTTCCTAATCCCTCCACAGTAGACCGCAATGACTTTGATCCTCTCAGCCGTCCTCCTTTGTAGCTCCAACACACACAAGCCTGCATTTCAAGGATTAATTAATTGCTCGTCCTTAGAAAATGCAACGTAAAAGTCGCACCAATTAGAATGTGTTTCCTCTGAGGCCAGCATCGATAAGATTCTGTGTTGTAGAAATTAGGTCATGCATTTTCTGATTGTCGAATCAGCCTGCACAGTTGTGCAGGATGAGATTCAGCCTTGCTCTGGAAAACGATGCAATGTTTCCTGGTTTGCAGCCAGAAATTACGAGCTTCCACATTAATTTCTCATATTAAGATAGTTGGTGAACTTCATTTTGATTTCTACTTTTATCCTACATTTTATGTTCAAGTCAAGTTGAATGCTTCTTCTGTTCATCTTCTTTTATCTGCAATGGAAGCTGTATAGAAGTGTGTTTGTACTTAACTTTTAAAACGTTAGGAATTTATGTTGTGGACTTATTAGTTTGTTTTTCTGCTTTACTGTAGTTTAGATGTAGATTCGGTCATACTTTAGAAGCTGGTTTTGCTTTTTGAATGACCCCTGCTCTGGTCTGAACACATGTTTTTCTTTAGGAAGTTGTGGCTGTTTTTCAGTCCATCCTCTATCATGTAAATCTACTTAACTCCATTCTTCATGGTTGGCATTAAAAATGATCTTTACATTCTAAAAAATACATGAGGAAAGTGTATTAAGCAGGGATCTGCACTTCCAGCCTGGGCATAGCTCTCGCTGTTCTCCTCTCTGCGTCTGAAGGAGGCTGAATACCTCAGCTCTGCCTCAGACAGACTTAGTCAGGTTCAGTGTCACGCTGGTTTCTGTAAATACAGCAGAGTGAAGTTAGTATTGAGAGGAAAAAGCATCACTCTAAACTTTGTAAAAAAGCAGAGCTGTTTTTCACAGCAGCAGGCAGACCTAGCCACTGGTTTACTCCCTCCCACAGCTTCATAAATAAAGGGGCTGATGAATGATATGCATTATGGTATAATGCCAGCAGCATGTTGTGCCTAATGATTCCCATCTCAGTGCCTCTCTTTGCATCTGCCTCTTTGCCTATCTCACTGTTATTCATTACATGATCAACAAAATCATTTCCCGTTCTTCCTCTTTTCTCCTGTCCTGTAAAAGCCAGGATGTGCATTAGCTGCATTAACAGTCAAGGGAATTTGCCTCTTTGGGATGACCTTTGTGCTGGTCATATTTTAGCTTTATCTCATATTAGGGGTCAAACACACCTGTCAGACTACTTTGGTTACTTAGATGCTGCATGGCATTTCAGGCTTCAATGAAACAAATTTTCACATTATTTAGAAATAATACATTGTTGACTCTTTATTATGATTAGACTGCATATACAGTATATTTGTGGCTTTAAATTGAAACCATTAAAGAGTAGGTGCCTGTTAGATGATGGTAAACAGTTCTGCAGTACTGTAACAGAGCAGTAATTGTTTTCATTGATCATCTGTTGATGACGTGGTCTGATTGTGGGTTATGGTAGTGCTTCTTATCTGCATCAAACTTCGGATTCTGTTACCAGAAACTCAAGACTGGCATAGATCTTATTTGGTATCAGTGACAATCTGAGCTTACTAGGCTGTGGCTATGATGTGGTCATTGTCTTCATCACTGTCAAAGTTCAGTGTAATTGTTCTTGGTTACAGCTCTTAAGTTGTAATAAGGTTGTAATCAAATTTTTTTGTTCAACAACTTAAACTAGAAATTATTCCAATTAAATCCACAAAAGGGTTTTTTTCCCAAACTTTCAGTTTGTTAAAATTAGGTTAATGATACTTGTAGTTTGCACTTGAAAGCAGTAAATAAACTGCATCACCTACAACCTCTGTGAAGCCAAATGATAATCCGTGCTACCTTATGGGAACAGAACACTGTGCACATTTTTCAAATCACTGTTGAGCAATCAACAGTCTAAGTGACGATCTACGGATATGGTCTCAAGAAATAATGTCACACAAAACTGCAAATAAATTCATGAAGGTGGGATGCCTAGACAGTGTAAATCATGATACCTTTTGCAGAAGCTCAGGCTATATTTGAACAGGTAGTATGCCTCAGCAGTCAACAGTGTAAATTAATCCACAAAAGTATGCTGATACTGAATTTATTCAGACAGGATAATTCCACAGTGTGGATTAGTGAATGTGTCTATTCATATATTCAAAAATAACAAATCACTCCAAATAGTCTAAAGAATTCGTAATATACAATTTATATTAACATGTATAATGAATTGAACATGAAAGTCTCACAACCACACAGAGATACCACCTGTGACGGCTCAGCAGTATAAATTAAGCCCATCAAAGTACGCTACCTCTTATATATTCAATCGGGTCTACGATCCAATAGTGTAAATTACCCCATAGAAGTATGCTAACTCATACTGTAGCCTATGTTTGTGCTGGTAGAATGCCTCAATGATGAAAAGACTCTATCCAAGTATGCCACCATATACATTTATGAAGGTATAATACCTTAGATAGAATAAATTTGTATGAACTACTAATACATTTATTAATTATTAAGCTATGTTATTATTAAGCTTTATAATGATAAAAAACTCCAAAAGTTTAAATATAGACCTACAATTTCTATGAAAATACATTAAAAAAAGATCAATTAGTATATTTTATGAGGTACATATGGTTTTATGTAAACCTTTGAGCTGTTGCCTCTTTTGTAGAGTGAATTAGCTTTTTTTTCCACAACATAAAAAGTCAAGTACAGGTGGCCACAGTTTTGAGTAGTTTTGTAGCAGAAGTCATTTTTGTACAAATTTTGAGTACAAATGTGACTAAACTGGTTAATTAATTTTAACACATATAATCTGCTAATGTTTTCTATTACCTTCAAATCTAAGTTCAATGTGCCACATCCTACATCACTCTTGTGGAAATGTGTTATTAGACCATTTTTAGAAATTTGATACCCAATTAAATTGGAAAAGACAGCCAGAATGAAATAAGATATAACATGTAGACTACAAATCATGCCAATGTCACGGTGTGATATATTTACATTATATGAAAGAAAACAGTGGTGTTGCTGAGGTGGTCGGGGAAAGTCAATTCAGCTTCGGGACCCATGAAGGCTTAGGGCCTTTTCAATATGCCGTGCTCGGGCCCGTGCCTGGTGCTTGAACCAGGCTAGGACACGCTTGGTAATGTCAGTGCCAGAAAACTAGGTGGCAGTTTTGAAGACACTTGATTGATAGCTAACAAACCCTTACGTCTTCAGCCAAGGGACGGCTCAGTATATCAACAAGAAAGGGAACTCGTCTTATTACTTAGTGTTTTCTTGTCCACTATGGATGCAAGCCAGACAGTCATATTTTACATTTTAGCCTTTTTTTAAAATCACTCCACACTTCACGCTTGCCATTGTTGCACGTTTGTTTACTTTGAAGCTAATGGTGTTGCTAATGCTAAACTTGCGGGTAGGGTCAAGTGTCAATTTGATCAGTTCCACTTGAAGCCCACATGTAACGTGCGGCACAGCCTGGATTGTGTTCACAAAGCATTATTCCTGCCCGAGCACGGGTGGCCCGGGTCCTGGACTACCTCCGGACCTGGGCCACCCGTGCCTACGCTGTGCCCAGCCTGTTTGCTTTCACACAAACAAAATTTGTGTGAAAAGGCCCTTTGGCTGGCTCAGGTCTCACTAATTATGCTTTTCACTGATCAACAGTTTCCGCTTCTAGAAAGTACAAAGTTGATTTCCTTCCAACCATTTTGTTCCTGAAATGCTGCTGTTAACAACATTTCAAGGGGGCTGGATTTTAAAGTTTTTACTGATGACATACTTATTAGTGCTGCGTTCTGTCATGGATAAAACCAAATTGAAAAAGTAGATTTTTTGAGCAGAAAAACAAAATGAAAGATATTCAAGAGTCACAGTAGCCAAATCAACCTTCAAATCAGCAGCTTAGTGTGCTTCTTTGTTACCCAAGTCTTGCTGTCTTATTTTTACAAATGGAAAGTTGGCCCTGCATTCAAGCTGGACTGCTTGCCTTGCCTTGAATCAGGCACCTCCAAGAAACTATACCCTTTTGTAAATACAGCAAAACAGGTGTCCGTGTAGAGTTGTTAGATATTCAGATATGTTTTTGGAAGTTCCAACTTCCAAAAACAACTGAGATGTGATAAAGCATCTGTCTTGCCAGTGGTGATTTAGCTGCCCTAGATTCTCAAGTTTTTAATGGTTTAATCATATCACCCATAATGCCTTTTTGCCTCCAGCCAACCAAGTATTAAATCCTTATTTATGCCCTCTAGAAGTTTGCACATTTCCATTTATATCCATGAAGATTATCAAACTCTGTGCATAAAATAAAAATGCTCACCCCCAAAGCTTAGAGTATTTATAAACCCAGAGACAAGATTAGCTGGTTTTGCCCATCTCTTGTTTTCATGGTGTGTCACAGAGACCTTATCAGCGAGCTGAGGATTCCTTCTCTGTGATCAAAGCACAGGCAGGCGGTGACCAGCCTTCCTCTTTGCTACTTATATGCAATACTGAGTGCAAAAAGTAGGAATGAAGTGAGTTTGGTGTCCCTGTCCCTGTCTTGTACCCACTGTGACTGCACTGACAGGGCTTGGACTTGATTTGACTTAGTTGCTAAGCACAGTACAATGACCATGGCGAAGAATGCTGTTTTTAGCCTTGGTCGTAGGGAATTGCTCCACATTAACTGCTCTACCAAAAAAAAAAACAACTAAAAAAAACCTGCTGAAGGGTTGTGAAAGTTTTGCATATGAGGGAGTGACACTTTTTTTCCCTGCAGCTCATAAATGATTATATTATCCATGTCCGTGTGGCTGTAAGGTAGGTCTTGTCCTTTATCAGTTTTAATATCGTCCTGCGAATTTTTTCATCTGGTAGAGATGCAATCAATCCTCACCATCTTCTCATTATGACCCTCTGCAATGGGCCGCTTTCAAACTTGAGACTCATTAAAACTCAGCGTTGTCTGTTTAATGGCAGGTTGGAGCTTCCTGCGGCCATAACTGCATGTTTTATCTGCTTTGTTGCTTTTCTCTTTCTCATTTTGCTGGTTTTCACCCTCATTGTCTGCCATGTTTGTTTTCTTTTTTCCGCCTTTTTGGGTTGATGATATAGGTGCAGTGGTGGTTTAGTGCATACAAGGAAGAGAACTCTGACGAAGAGTGCTCGTCATCCTCCACCCTTTGAAAAGCAACACTTTTAGCTTCTCTGTAAGCTTAAAGCCCAGAGCTGCAGACGATGGATAAAAGCTGGACTGTGTGCGCTTCTCTTAGACCTGTTCAGGCCTTCAATTTAAATTAGTTTTCCTTGTTGATATGCATAATAGATGCAACAGAATCACGTCCCCCTGAAGTATTCATTTTTATCCTTCTAAGACGCAACATCTGTCACCAGGACATTGCGTTATTTTTATAGATCTGTCCTTGTTTCAGATGCCAGAGCCGTTAACCTTCAAAAACCCTCTATTGAGCCAAAGACCAGCCACATCATTAATGTTAAGAGCACACTTTAGGTATTGCATCAAGAATCAATAATGAATAACATCTACTGTATATAAAAATGTATTGAAGTTCAAGACTAAAAAAATCTTACAGTTAAAGCAAATGAAAATCTTTTTCACATATAAGATATTCAAAGACTGTTTATCTTAAATAAGAACTAAACGATACATGAAATAAGAAAACAATCTAAGATTTGAGACTGCATCTTTTTTGTGAGTGAAAGGAATCATCTGGCTTCTGCTCTACACCTAAACTACTTGGATGTCCTTTCTATCTGCCTGTTTAAATGCCTCAACATTACTTAGTCATGTGGTCTGAAAATCTTGATTTCTGTCTGCTGTGGATTTTAAACTCCTGCTTTTTCCACATGGCAAAGTTGGTTGCTAAAGGACGTGACTGTGTTGTCTTAATTTATGATGCCTAAAAAGAATGGACTTCTGAGAAGAATAAACTCTTTCCACGTCTGTAACACCCATTTTTCCATTTGAGAAAAAAAGATATATAGATTTTCTCTTTTCTGTTGATGAGTGTTTATTGAATAATCGGAGTCAACCAGCTGATATTTGTCTGCAGGACTTTTCCGTCTTACTGTTCCTGTTTTTTAAACTGTGGATGATTTACATGCTTAACCATGTTGCTGCTCTGAAAAACAGGAAAAACTGGCTTCTGTAGTCGGGATGAATTCAAATTAGGTCCTGTATTGAGCAGCAATAACATTTTTCTGTACAGCATCTTACATTTCTACTCGTGTTCAGAAGCCTTTTCATTTTTAATCACCTTTCAGTTTTGTTACACGTATTAATGTTGCCGACCGTTATAATATCCCCTGGCGTAAACTGCAGAGCATAAAAAAAATGTTAAGAGTCACTGTTGTATAGATCTTACATGTTTTCTATTTTTTAGAGCATCAAGAAATCAAAGCCCACTAAGTCATTAATGACATCTTATTCTGCTTACTGAGTGTGAAAGGAAATGATGTTGTAATGCACAAATATTACAGTTTTCTTAGGGTCTTGGTCTGAGCCGGAGCATCCTTCCCATTTTTCCTGTCCAGGAATAGAATAAATCATACAAATCAGTTAGTAAGCCATCAGACTGACTCACTACTGCGTTGTCTTTTCTCAAAATGTCCTCTGTTATTCCCTTTGCATGGCTCCAGTACCAGAATAATCTCTGATTTGAACAGAGGTATCTATTCTTCTTAATTCTCTTCTTTCTGTGCCAAAGTGTCTAGTTGCCACTTTTATCACAGTATTTCTAAAAGACCTTCATAAACTAGATCATCTAAATTTTTCTAGGATTCCATGTGTTTAATTTAATAAACTTTCATAACATAATTGCATGCACCACTTTGACAGACAAAGGACTGCCTTTCCAAAAGAGATTGGTTTGAATTTTTGCAGTCAGGAAGATGTAACAGGCCTGCATCAGATGCTACTGTTCTCTGTTAATGCTCCTAGAAGACGTATGAGTCTGTTTTTTCTCTGGACGCCTGAGTGGTTAGTTCATCTGTGTGACCTTCTCTGCACTCTGACTTGGAGAAATGTATGTCATTTGTACGGTTGGGCACAAAGTAGTCTCATTTCCTTTCTCATCTTTTCATGTGTAAGAAAATGGAGGGATTAAAAAGAGTCCTGGCTCAGTGCACAGACAAAGTATAAGGGCAAAAAACTTGTTTTACCTAAACTGATTAAAACTCAGTTTTAAAGCAACACAAAAGATCTCATGCAGTCCACGGCTGTTTTGTTGTTTGTTTGTGTCTCCAACTGGATACGTTGCAAAATCATTTGCCACTTTGCTGTCTTTAACATTTTATGATAATTTTTGTGTGGTTTTTTTTTGGGGATCATTTGTGTTTAATGTAGGTTGTTTTGTGTTACCGTATGTATACGATTCACGGTGCATCATCTTTTTGCTTAATTGTATCAACACACATCTGTTTTTTATTTCTTTTTGAACATTTTGGTTATGTTTTATCTCTTTGTAGCCATCCTGTGGTTTATATCTCAATGTTTGAGTTGTGTCTGCTTGTAGCCATTTTACATTTTATTACAGATGTAAGCAGGTGGTGCAGACTTTTTCATTTCCAGGGCTCCTGAGTATTTGGGCCCATGATCCCAGTGAAGTTACAGCCAGCACTTGGTTTTGCTTTGTTTAGGGACTGGATGGAGCAGAAAACATCTAATTTTGTGCTTAGTAGAGGTAATGAAATCCGTATAGCAACACCTCCAAAGCAAACTTGACAAAGCTACATCTTACATAACAACTCCAGGCTGACAGTTATTTCTCTTGCCTTAGGTACTTAGGTAAAATATAAATGTTGCAATTTTTTGTTTCATCAGTTTTACATCAATTATTTTTAGGGCGATTATGGAAAAAATAATACTCACAATTATTTTGATTGATAATGAAATCACGATTAATGTACACGATTATTCATTAATTAAAAAAAAGTGTTGATTGAACAATCAAAACTCAACCTCAAATATAACGTTTTAAAAAAACTACTGGAAATAAATTAGACACATGTAATGGAGTAAAATAATAATATATTAAAATAATAATTGCAATAAAAAAATGAATACCCAGTCTATATGCATTCCTGTTTCATGCATGACATTAGTCATTTTTCTTCGATTACATTATTTTTATGATTGTGAGAAGGCAATATTGTAATCACGATTAAAATTCTATTAATTGTCCAGCCCTAATTATTTTATTAAAAATATGATTTGTAAAAGAAAATTTCCCCCAATTTTCTTTCTTGTCATACTTTTTTTTTACTATGTTTTGGGCATTATAGTAGCAGAATGATGGTCTCACTGCTGTTTTTTTTATTCCACGTTAAATGTTTCATTTCAGCAGGTTCAAATATATTCTGCTGAATAGATCTTTAAAACTGACTAACATGAGATGTGCAGTTTTTTCAGGGGAAATATGATTCCTGATTCAATATTTTCCCACGGTCTGCTGTTAAAGCAAACGAAAAATCCCTTGAAAATTAAAATGAAATGCAATCGACACCCAAACATTGTAAAAGAATCGAATCGGGAGGAAAGCATATCGTCCCAGCCTTAGTAATTTGTGTCCTTTTGTCCTTTTTTCATCAGAAAACCTTTCTTTGACATTGGCAGTTGCCCACTGCTTAACAAGGAGGTCTGTTTGTTCCACAAAGGCTGCTATTCATTTTTGTATTTTTATCTGCACCATTCCCTCATTCATCTTTTGTAAACCCCCCCCCCCAGTCCTTCAGACAATGTTCAATTCAGACTGTTAGATAACTAGTCTGTAGTTGTGTAAAGGAGTACTCTGCACTAATGGGGCATGAAATTTGTCTGCTTTTCACCATTATTACCTGAGTGAATTGCTCATGACATTATTTTCCTCATTTAACCTCAGCTTCATAACATACATGACAGCTCAACCTGCCCCCTTTTTTTTTACATTTTACTGAGGTGGCTCAGTCAAATTTACCAGCTAACCTAGAGTGAACCACCAATTAGCCTACTTGGCAGAAGCAGTGTGAAGCAAAGGAGGCAGATATTGTGAGGCTAAGTGGGAGCAGAGATGAAAAGTGATGCAAAGGAGAGAGAGAAGATGAGATGGGGGGGGAAACTGATACTTAAACTATTCTGCTGTGTGAGCATTTTAGCGGTTCTCTTCCTACATGCTCTTGCTTCGACCTCTTGGCTCTCAGCCATGGTGGCCTCCAGTGTCACACGCAATCATTGTTATTTTGAAGCCAAGGACGAGTTATTATCCTCCTTGCCACTGTTAATGAGGAAACCAGAGTCCTGACATCCAAGAACATCGACATCTTCATCCCATTTGCTACAAAGGTGTTAACAGACACCTCCCATCTTTCTCCTATACAAAAGAAATTCTTGCCTCAGTTACATCCCCTTCTTTTATTAGTCTCTTTACATATGTCTGTCCACTTGTTTGTTATCCTGCAATTTTGGTAAAGAATAACATTTTTCAGTAACGGGGGTTTCATGGTTTGAAACTATTTGACTTTTAAAAGATTAAAAAGTATTGAAAATTGTTTAAATTATGCTCCAGCTCCATCAGCAGCTTCATAGTTTGGAGTAAATTTTCTGGACAGCTGTTAGTAAAAGACCATGGAATTTGGAGACTCTTGGTGTAAACAGGACAAACTGTAGTTTGATAGCTGGACTTTGTAGAACTATGGCTACATTCACAGTGCAGGCTAACTATGTTTTGCAAATATGTGACGCATATCTATGAAATTTATGCCAGTCTAAATAGTACAACTCTTTTAAAAATCTAACACAGGCTAATGTAACACTTTCATATAGGGTGAAAAATAAGATACATACTATCTGATGTTTTTCAAAATGACCTTAGTCTGAATGGTCATGTCACATTTCATCCAACTTCTTCAGTATGTCATTTAAGTGAGGTTACATCACATGTCTCCACCAGAAGAGGAGGGTGTTTGAATGTAAATGACAAAGGAAACATTATTTTATCATTTTACTGGTGCTGATTACTCAAAAGATTCAAAGTTGAAATACACGAGATAACATGTTTTGCATCCATATTTACCTCCGTAAACACAGCAGCTTCTATGTGTCATGTCTTCTGCACATGTGAATCACTTTAAAAACCCAGACTTTTCTTTTTGGATCATGATGGCAGACTCACTTAAATTATTATGTGAATAACTGTGTAAAAATTGGATCTCAAAATTTGTCTGGTCTCTTTCCATCTTTATTTATTCCTGTTTATTTTATTGTCACTACTTCTAAGTTACAAGCCAACAGGGAACTGGTTTTGTTTGCATGTTTTGTGGAAAATCACTGCAGATGTTGAGCCTGCCCAGCTGTAGCCGCTTAGAAATACAGCATAACCCCCTTTGTTTACACTGATGTTGGATTGTAATGGATCCGTTAATGGAAGACAATAAACTGTTTGCAACAAGCATGCTGGACAGCACCTCACCGCTGGGAGAACTCTGTGTGTTAAACCAGCTTTATTTGTACTGACATCAAGCAGACTCCATTTTCTATTTGCTTCCTGTTTAGTTTGAAAGCATCGTCCATAAGAGTTCTATACCCAGTGATGACAAATAGCTCGAGGTGCGAAGGCAGAAGAGAAAGAGATAAGGGTACTAGCATGGAAAGACAGAGGGGCTGATGGAGTTGGAAAAAGTATCAGAAACGTATATGGTAGTGGCAATAAGACATAAAGTGGAAAGAGAGGCTGAGAGTTGTGCAGCTGGAGAGAGAGAAAAGCTGACATGAAAGAAACTGAGGAGAGAAAGGAGGACTGCTCTGCTGCAGAGTTCCTAAAAACCACATCTGCATGTAGAACAGCCAGTAAAAAGAGGAATGCAGTGTGGAATGGGATTATGTCTGTGGGTTTGATATCTATGTAAATGTATTCAGGCTGTCTGTGCACCTTGTACTGAGGGGGTACAGCGAGGTGACCTGTGGAAGGCAATAAAGTGAGTCATGGTCTGAGAGTTGGAGAAAGCAGGAGGGAGGGAAAGGATGAGGGAGGTTATTGTTTGCGTTTCTTTCCTCCGGTCATGCAAGCAGCAGTTACAGAAGCCACAGCTTGATTCACATTACCTTCACAGGTGGAACGGTCTCATATTTTATTTATGTTTCAGCTGCACAACAAGATTTTATAAGTCAGTATAAAACTGTTGCCCCTGTTTCGTAATTGTATGCGGTTGTTTTTTTCTTTCCTGTCTGTATGCATTTACGTCTGTTTGTTTTCAGCAGTGTGATCCAGTGTAACTATACTCAGACTCTTCTGTACACAATGACAACAGACGCAGTTGGAGGATGGCCGTGATCACATTAAAAGAAATTGTGAGGTGTTAGAACCTGATTACGGTCTCTGTCCTGCTACTGATGTAATCATTCTACAATAATAGGGTCATTTGTTTCAGTCAAACACTAAGATGTGTGACTTCCACATTTTCTGCTTCTCTTAATCTTGGCTATCCTCCCCAAGCTTCTGCACGGAGTTCTGTCAGTCTTTCTGCTTTTATTACATAATCAATGTGCCTGTTGTGAAAAGTTTAACAGGAAAATGGTAATCTGTTGTGAAAATGCCACTCCATTTCCCTGAGCTCCACAGATATACATCCTTTTTCGAGGCATCCTTAACAAATTGCATTCTATCCTCTTCTAAACGAGAGCCCCCTATATGAGAAGCAGTATGAGACAGATGCAGTACAGAAGCTCTTTGCACACACAAGGAAGCACCAAACATAGAAATTCAGCTAAAAGACTGCACTAACCTTTGCTGCATAAATAAAGCACAATTCTAAACCAAAGAAATGATCTGGGAATATAACAAACATCAGAATAGCACTATGTAGACGTATGTGCATCACTTTTGCCCCCCAACCAATCAGAAGCCATACCAGCCTCCGGATCCAAAGGTGAATTAAGAAAATGTGTCTTCTATGTAAACCTTGATTTTGTGTTAATGTTTCCATGTAAACCTGCAAGAGAATATTTTAATTCTGAATTATATAATATAAAATAATTAAATCTGAATTTAAAAACATAATGTAACCGTAGCCATTGTCGATACATGGTCAGGTAAAACAAATAAGGGAACTTCAAGTGTTGATTAAAAAAGTTTGATGACATATATTTTAAACACTTATTTAAGTGTTTGAATTATTTGATTTTTAAATTTTTTATGACAAAAGATTTTCAATGAAACTGGTGCATAAACTCATTTCCAGAATTTGATCTCATGACTTTGTTATATGGAGAACTTAAAAATAACTCCTGTGCAGGAGACAGACAGTAAAGAGCTAAAATAAACTTTCATCTCTCAGTGCCAACAGAAACGGTTGCTAGGTAGGATACCCAACAAAGTCCCAACACACACACACACACAAAACCCAGTGACTACCAGATTGAAATGAAGCCAGAACAAACTGAGTGACCAGAATGTGGCTGCAGGAAACCTGATACTGCATGTATGTGCTGAGGGAGGGGATGGTTAACACAGTATGCGTTGATACAGCTGTGTGGAAATAAGAAACAGAACTAAGGTGTAAAACAAGAACAGGATGCAAAGCTGAGGTGTTGAAGGAAAGCATGTTTCAGAATAAAAAAAAACCCAAAAAACTAATTTAGCTGGTCCAACTAAACCCAGACTATATATTCTTGTCCCATTTACATTGTATTAAACAGAACTTCTCTGTTGGACACACCAAGATATTGCAGATGGACAGAGCTGTTAAACTGTCCTGTCCACCCCTTGACCTGGTTCTGATTTGCTAAATTATTTTTCTGTTTTCGTCTGTGTAGTAATGTGTCAATGAGAAAAAGCCCAGTAGAGGCAAACTAGAGGGAAGTGTCGCCATACTTGGATAAATAAACTCTTAACATTCTTTATCGAGACTGCAGCCTAATTAAATGACCTAACTGAGGTATAACCATTGCTTAGTTTAACTGTGAGCTTAAACATGGATTTATAATGAAATGATGATGTAAACTAGGAATAACCAGTTTCTTGCAAATCCTTTGCACTCATACATTTAGTTGTCCGTCTTGATCTTTTTTTCCCTCTTAGATCAGAGTTTTTTTTCGACACATTCAGAGTTCCCTGAAATGTATTTTAATAAAAACACATTGAACTGAGCTTAATATATATTTGAATATATACGGTGGTGGAAATTTTGTTTTCCGGACACCCTTTAAAATGTACACATTTTAAATTGTTTTGTTGCATATTTTTGCAATGACTTAAAAAAAAAAGACATTTCATTTGAAGACCTAAAAGTGATTCTTAATGCACTATTTTGAACATGTAATTTGAACATGTACAGTATTTATTGTTTTATGTGTTTGCATTCAGTTCTCTCTTTCGCTTATATTGTACAGCACTTTGGTACAATGTTCTTGTTTTAAATGTGCTAAGACAAAATGGACTGGAAAGCATTAGATTTTTTACCAAATGCGTGGGGTGTCAGAAAACATTTTTCCTCCACTGTATAACAGTATTTATAGAAGAAATCTGAATTAGATAAATGTTGTATTTCAAAGGTGATTACTATTTAAAGAGACTTGAATAAAAGATGTTGGAAGTCCAGCAGATGCAATAAACTCATGCTTATAGAGTGAAAAGGATAATCATTGTAATGATTAATAGAAGTTGATCCACAGCTACGTGAGCCAAGTGTAAAGACCAGCTTGTTATCACCAGCCTCACACCAGCAGTCAATGCAGTGAACGCATCATCAACTTTGTTAAAGTGTGTGTGACCTTTCATTTTAGTGCTTCTCTTGAAAATGGACTTACACTTGCTTAATCTGGAACTTTATGTTATAGTCTAACACACACACACACTTGCACAGACAAATGCCCATGCGGACGCACAGTTACAGCTACACACACTAACATCACAGCGATGCTTCAGAGAGCTGCTCAGATCACAGGCAGACTCCCCGTGTCCTGCTCCTGCCTGGCTGCTGTCTGATAAGCGTCAGCCCTGAAACAGTCATCTCGCTGCGAAGGCCACGAGTAACGCAGGCTTTTATCTGCATCACCGAGACACTGCTGCTACAAACCACTCTGCAGCGACCTGGTTTCTGTTCCCCAGCCAAAGGGGATCTCAGAGTCAAACTAAGAAATTATTAAATGTTTTGCTCAAATAAATAACATCGCGGATCATTTTTTACATCTCATTTCATTAAGAAAGATAGATGGGATTTGTAAGCACTTTAAACTTTTAAAATGAGTACTAATCACTGCCCATGCATGTAGATCAGATCTTTTGTCCTCACGTTTTGATGTAAAACTTTGATGAGGTCAAACAAAGTGAAAGCTGTCATTGATAATTGAGTACTCATACTCAGACATGAGATAAAGCAAATTAGTTCCACTGTGTTGAATATAATGGGCTAAAACTTCCACATAAAACTTGAATATGATGATTGACCAGCACTGATGCTAATTTAGCTTAATATCCACTTTATGATTTGATAAAATGTACATGTTGAGTTTAATTTTGCTTTATCTCGCCTCTAGATGGTCAAAGTGAGATATTTAGCTGTCAGTGTGCACATTTTTAAGATGTTGCAGCGTTACTATTTATTAATTAGTTGCTCCTCACTGCACTTTTCAATTTATGATATAATTCATTTATGTTTTAATGGTTTGTAATCCCAAATCACATCATTCCAGATAAACTAGCCATGGTCTCAGGTAAAACATGCACAGACACTCCAGCCTGCCAGACAGGCCTCTGTGGGGCAGCGATACCTTGATGTGCAGAGTATTAAACGATGGTAATGTTAAACTAACAAACTCATAAATGTATGCAAAGTGTCTAAGCACATGCTCACAACTGGGTGCATAAACTGAAGCTTTGTAGTGGTGTTAAAACCAATCTGCTGGCTGTTTCAGGAGTGTGAATTTGTGTGTGTGTGTGTTGCCCTCAGCGATGAATGCAGGACTCATTAGAATTTCTGTCATGTTGCAGCAGCGCCTGCAGCGTTTCATCTAAACCACAGCTGAGCGAAGAGTCAGATTTCCCTATCTTCTGGAACCACCAAGATTAAAAAGTCCAAAACACCTTGCTCTGTTTCCCGTCCCACTTGTTGCGATGCTAGAAATGTTCTTCAGAGGGGGAAAGCAACGTGGAATAAGATGAAGTTGTCACAGTCTCTTTGTAAGTACTTAAAAGATTCTTTAAATAGTAATGTCATCTCAAAGTGAAATTCTCTGAAGACTCAAGTTTGTAAAACCAATGTTTCCATTTATCCTGACAGTGAACACCATCTTCTGGTACAGAACATATATTTTGCTGTATTTTAAAGAGAGGGATTATTTAACTTACTGGGTAAAGTTTGTTTGGTTAGTTGGTATATTCTCAAGGCCTGTCATTAGGAAGTACTAGTTGTTGATAAATTGTCATAGAAATAGTAGCAATTAATGCCACACTTGTCTTTCATTTGTCATAATTTCTGTGTCAGTTATGGTAAATCAAAAAAATGTGACAACTTCACAATTATGTTAAATGACTGCAGCTACTGTGTATGCAGTTAATTCCATTGTTTTGTTCTGCAGTTCTGATCTATTTTCATTAAGAACTTTTAAATGACAGAGACAAATGCTTACAGAGCAGCATAACAATGATAATTGGATCAGAGTGTGTGTCAGCAAGTGCTGGACGCTCCTTATGTAAAGCAGCAGACGTGGATCCACATTAGATTTTCATTTTCAGATGTGTTTTTGTTCAAAATTTCCTTTTTCAGGTTGGTTCTGTTTGTGGTCCTAGCAAACCTTTTTAGAACGAAGTTTGGCCGCATACCAATTACTCATTTTGACCCTTTCGCCACCATTTTCTAACAGTAAAGTGTCAATTTAGGGATCAAACGGTACTGGTCAGCTAGCATTCAGCTGTGGCTTTGGGGATTTTGTGGCTTTCATTTTCCGTGGCTTGATTTTCACTAATCCTTGATCCCTAAAAGATAAGAGGCCTTTTACTTCTGACAAAAAAGTTAGGCTGAAGGACTGAGCTTTAAGGTAATGCTACAGAGTGGCAATGTTTTGCTCTTGGGTTCTCTTTAGAGTTCTGTTAATATGTTGATTATATCCTCAATAGTGATTAAGTAATAACTTGTGTTTCTGTCTTTGATCAATAACATAATTAACACCTAATCCCTTTTTAGCTGTAGAATTTGTCTAAATGTTCAAAAGTCTGTCTTTTTATTTTTTTTACTTTCTGATTCACAGCCTACAGCTCAGAGGGAGAAATAAACGTGTTTATAATCTTATCATGATCATAACAATCACCCAGCAAAAACAAGCTAATCGATTTTTACCCACTCGATAAATATCAGTAGCCAACAGAGGTGGGTAGGGTAGCCAAAAGCTGTACTCAAGTAAGAGTACTGTTACATGTAAACTAAAGTTACTCAAGTAAAAGTAAAAGTAATGATCAAAATATTTACTTGAGTAAGAGTACTAGAGTACACAGTGAAAAATGTACTTGAGTACCAAGTTGCATCTTATTTTTTCCACAGTAACCGTGCATTCTTGAGCTTTTACAGTATTCAGAAATCCGAATGAAACTTTGTGCCAAAAAGTAATTTATAGATCAAATCGACACAGATTGGCTTCTGAGCAACTCGTGTTGAACATTTGAGCAGAGTTTTTTCATAGAAAAAACTAAATATTTCCTTGAAAATATTCAACATATCTAACAAAAATGTTTGTGAAACTGAGACAGATTATTGCACCCTTTGCTCAACTTCCCCTTTCTTAATGTTCTATTGTTTTGGCAGAGAGCTTCATACTGCCAGGGTTTTGGAGTATTTTGGCTCATCTTTCAAGACCCACAGTATATAGTTATATGATTACAGAAACATGGCGACTACAGAACGTAGGAGTAGATTCTCTTCTACATTATGAAAAAAAGTTTGTTTCTAGCTTTTTCTGTTCTTTAGTAATTTGCAA
>JAVQJG010199631.1:0-16756 GCA_036024015.1 Craterocephalus amniculus | reverse complement strand
TCTTTCGCAAGGGTGACCTGGGCAGAAAGTCTGCAGCACGACAAATTACAAATGATAAAATGATACATAAAACAAGGAAACAAGATCAATTAAAACATACAATTTCATCAACGCAATAGCATGTTTAACATGATGCATGTTTGACAACAGACAGTGAATTAAGATTATAAAACATTCACTGTGCTTCATCAAACCATTATCAATAAGCTTTGGGCATTTTTCTGAAGAAAGTTGGGTTTGTGTCTTAAAATTTGATGAATTATAAATCTCTACATTCTGCATTCTTCAGAAACCAGACATTGTAACTTTGCCGGTGCGGATCCATCTTTCATCGGATTATGTGACCTGCAGCACTTTGCTTTAAGCCTCTATAATAACACAGCGAGCTCTGCGTTGCGCTACTTTTTCCTCCTGTTCGACTGAAAGTTCATCATGGCTGAACAGAGAAAGAAGGTGAAAACGGTGAAGACTGTTTAATTTTGCAACAGTGTCATGTGGTCTGTAGAGAATTACAGGTTTAATGCACTTGTGGTCAGAAGTTACACACTATCCCTTTAAAACAAGACAAGTGGACACTGGATATAACACAGCAAAGTCTTAATTGTTACATATTTTATGGAACTTTAATTTTTTAAATCACAATAACTGTGTCCTAAGTATATTTTATATGTACTTTGTCTTTTTAACAGATACACTCAAAATACTTATCACTGTATTTCAAGAATGCTGTGTACTATCACTCGGACTGCAAAGTTTGTATTTGTCTCACATATTCGAAATATCTGAGGCACAAAGGAACATGACATCTCTCACACCAGCTAAATCTCCATAAACACTAAGCGGTGCCTCCTGTTGTTAAACCATCTCCCTGTAGAGACAGATCTCTGTGCAGCCGCTTATTGTGTCACACACCTTTCGCAATGACTATTCCTCAGAGAGATACGCTGAGCAAAGCACACCAGGAGCACAGATCATTTTAAGTCATCAAGCACAAAGTCAGTTCCTTTTTCGGAATGATCTAAATAAACTGCACAAGCCTTTGACATATTCAGGATCTGAGAGTTTTATCCAATGCTGGTAAACTACTGATACACAGGCCCCTGAGCCCTCTGCCCGTTTCCAGGGCAACGTAAACACAGAGAGGCATCTCCAGTATCAGACCCGTCTGCAGTGTGTGTAGTAATGGAGCCTCTTATTATACTGGCCACAGGGACTGTGGGAAACAGTCCTCCTTTTTTTGCTTTTCACAATTGTCTTATGTTACTTGGAATTTTCCTATGAAGCTGTTTTAAAGAGAAACCAAATATCTGTAGGCTACTGGAGGAATAATAGAAAATATCAAACCTCACACTGCTGCTGTTCTTTCACACACCGTGTTTATGCTGGAGTCTTTTTCAGCAGTTTGTTGTATTTCTTCACCAGCTGGCACTAACTCTATCTTTTTTATTAGACAAAGTTTTCATCAAATCACTGACAATGTGAGACTAATGTGCAGATGAAAAGTCTTGCAACCTCAAGAAACATGGAAAAACTAGGACTGTGCTTCTGGTCGGGATTTATCAGAAAAGTGTTTAGAGAAGCAGAAAGGAAGCTGGCGCGGTCTGTTTCCTGGATCCAGTCCTAACAAAGATTCATGGTCTTAACCTCACACAAATGTCTCTTCAGATTTACAAGTCTTGCACACACAAACCATGACTGTCAAATCCTTTTCACACAACTGATGTAACAAATAAAAAAATCTTAATACTAAGCAACTGCTTTCATTTAAAGATCAAAAGCATTTTAAATCCAGCTTTAATTTTCTCCAGCCTCTAGCATAGACTGGGTCTAGACTCGGCACTTACTTATTTCCAGTTGTCTTTGAATCCTTCCTTTGCTCCTTTCTCGAAAGGACACCTGAGTCGCGTTGTACTGGGTCATAACCTCTACAAACTTCCTGGACAGCACGGTGTGCTGGGAAAAGTGAAATACCAGGACCAGGCGTTAGAATGCACTGTACACACATTACAGCTTATTTATGCATCTTTAGTATCTTACAAAATTCCCTTTTAAAACGGAATGTAGCTACTAAGACAAGGATAAACCTATGGCTATTTTTCTGACGATGAAACCACTAACAGAAAAATGATGATACCCTTGCATGGACAGAATATGTAACAGCTGTATGTGAAGACTTTCTCGTCATTGATTAGTTTCCTGACCTGCGTCCTCTGGATCCTGAAGTCAACAGAAGATCTGTTAGTAACATCATCTTTTGGCATGCTTTGCTCCATGGCTTGGTAAGAAGGAAATTTATAATGAAAACATTATCAAAGTTCAGGTTATATGTGTTTGTAAGGTGCAGCTTGTGAAAGCGTGACAATTACAACATGGTTAAACTCACATTTGAGTTTCGTTCTCACCACATTGGCATTCCCTTTGATGTCATTGGTCAGTGCAACCAGCTGATCCTTTGTTCCTTCACATGGAAATAAGGATGAACATCAGGTTGGGTTTATTTATAAGGAAGAAAATGTCATTGAGCTGATCACGCTGATCCATCTTCTGTAAATATTGGATTTCATCTTGTCACTTGGCAACAAGCCTGAGGCAGTGCTGCAGTGCTCAGAAAATACAAGCATTTTTTCCTCCATTTCTCCAGTCACCACTAAAGAATTACAGCTGATGCCAGGTCATTGTGGACTGTGGTGACTTTGTCTTGCATGTCTCAGCTGACAAACTGGAAAAGGTCTGGAACAGCTTTGTTTTGGGGGGTTTTCAATGTACTTATATTGACTAATGTCCCCATTATGCGGCTTCAAATCCTTTGAAACGCTTTCTTTCTTTTTTGCAGTTTCCATTAAACATTTACCTCCAAAAACATTTGGAAACAACAGCTTTTCTTCATCGAACCAGTCAGACCTCGAGTTACCGTGTTATTTAAAGTTTTGGGTCAGAACTGTGTGCTATTTCCTTTGCATGTATCCTGCCAGTGAGCCATCCAGGAGGAAAATGCAACAAAGGAAATTAGACATCTGTTGCATGTTTGTCTAAACCTGTCCAAACAGTTCTGTTCTGATAATATTTACAGTTTTATGTGCATTGTATCAATTTACACAAAAAATCCTTTCTCACATTTAGAGAAACTCAACCATTCTAGTAATAAAAACAAAGCATCTTAAAAATCTAAAGAAAGTAAATAAAATGATTACTGTTATACTTTGAAATAAACAAAAAACGACTTAAAAACAAACTTACTGTCATCTGGGTTGGGTGCAGACAGGATCCTGCTGTGCAACTTCCTCACCTCTTCGACTTGGTAGGAGATCTTATCAACAAGTCCTTTAACTTCCTCCACCTACATTCATCAATAAATAACTCAATAACTCATCGGTATTTTGCATAATTCTCAGCACATATTCAAGAGGTTAAAGCCATACGAACCCTCCTGAAAAAGCTCTCCATGAAGCCATCCCTGCAGTCCACTGGAATTGCAACTTCCTCCACTGCTTGTGTGTTACTCTGTATGGATGAAACATTCGTTTGAATGACTTTTTGTGTGGGCGAGGATGGTTTAACAGTCAATATCTGCCCAAAGCTAGAGGAAGCGCTTACAGCAGTCAGCTCAGCAAGTCGATCCTTCATCACCTTGATGCGCGTGTCTCCTGCTCGGGTTATTCTAACCAAACATCCAACGACTCATCTTAAAAAACTCCATCTGTAGACTTACACAAATCCACCGCCTCGATTGTCAAGATTCTGATGATTGATTAAAAAATATGAAAAAACAAAAAATCAACAGATGACTGAAATACAGGCACCCGTTTAACAGGTTACGATTCAACAGGCGTAGAAATGGGAGCGGAGCGCTTCAGGTCGGAAAGTTGTAATTCAAAACTTGGTTGGAGAAACAACTCGAAAAAGTAGCAGCTCGAAAAAAAATGCTTAAATGTTCGATTTGGATTTGCAATGTGTCGATATTTCTGACGATGCAAGCGTTTAGGAACTGCAACAGATCCAGAATAGCGTCTCACCAGAGATCCGCCTCTTTTTCTACCTCTCCTTCTCATTCAGCTACACACACACGAACACACACTCGTCACTTCATCTGTTTTCCCAAGTTTCATGGTGCTGACCCTCATATTGATTCGACAGCACCATAAAATGTCAAATAAATTAATTTAACATTCTGAACTGAAATTATCGTATTTATGACATCAAATTACATTTTACTCTTGCGTTACCTAAGTTTCGTTTCTCAGCTACAAAAATATATATATTTTTTACCTTTTTTTATTTGAACTTTTTATTTTTCTGTTTGTTCTTATTTTTCTCGTACAGTAGCTTGACACCTGACAGCTCACCGTTGATCCATTATGTAGTGACAACTAAATAATAGATCAACACGGTCATAAACTGCTCCTTACCTGGCCACAGGGTGGCGCTGTGTACTGTAATTTGAATTCAACCTCACTGGTCGACTGATGTGACTGATGGTAATATATTCTGAACCACAAATCGGCGCTTGTACATATATTAACTTGTGGAAGTTGTTCACAAAGTAAAATGAACTAAAGTTAAAAAAATTTAAAAAAAATAAAAACGCATATCTTATAAGTGTCGATTTAACTTTTATATTAACGGGGTGGAGTCAGTTTTTCCTTTGCAGCATATTTTTAGTTGCTTCGATTGATTCTTTTTTAACTGGCCTTTCACATATTGCAATGATTTTAAACTAAAGTTTTTTTTTTAGCCCAATTTTCCTTGAACACACTTAAGCAAAAAGCACCCAGTAGCATCCATGCTCTGCGCAGAGAGCGTTTGGGTGTTGTCCCATAGACGAATCCAAAACCCAAATAAATCATAAGACTAAGTGTTAGAACGACTCATATGGATACGGACTTGTGTTTTAGTGGATCGCACAGTGCAAACCCTGATCTAATTTATTCCCCCTGCAGTCTCCAATTACGCACAAACAATGCCATTTACGCAAAAGCATAACGCCCCTCCTCAAAAGGTCCAAAAATGACATCACGTTTGCAGTTCCCACGTTGGGTCCAGTAATTCAGTGCTGCTCCGCTGAGCTCCTCTACTGCTAGCAGTTTCCAGATGCAGACATAGAAACTCAAAGAGCTGCAAACGGAAAGTGGGGATATACAACACGGATTATAACTTTCTGCGTGGATATTTGGCTTCAGATTGTTCCATGACAGGACAACTTCTGAGGGTTTTCTGCCTTCCATCAGTACTCTGAACTGAATGTCTTAGGGAAAGTTTTGTGCTCTTATTGTATTTTCAAGTTTGGCTACATATGGACTGATCAAAAAGTTTGATCATCATCTTGGAACAATGAGTAACTTCTCTTGGATTTATCTTTATGTTGGGATTTAAGTTGTTTTATAGATAATAACACATAGGGTATACTGTATTTCTCAAGAGCAATGGAATTGTGTTTGCAAATTCATATTTTTGCAGCATTTGTCTCCTGTATCAAGGTAGGTTCATGAAAGAAGCATTTGCACAATTATTGCCCTGCTCTTCATGCACTGGTCTGATCAGTTTTTGCCTGGCGGCTCTGATTAGAACATTTGAATTTTTCTCCAACAGGTTTTTGTTCAAGCGGTGCCAAATGGGAAGCATCCAGGTAGTAAGAATCCCCTCCCCATGGCCAATATAGATTACAACATTCTACATATTCATGCATAAATAAGTTCTTTTAACCCCCCTAAAAATCCAGAATTAAATGCTGGGAGAATACTTTGGGGTCAATGAGACAAATTTCTTTTTTTTAATACTTGTTAACCTGTGAACTCTGTCTTTAGGCCTGCAACTGTTGACCACAGCTTCACATTATTGGCCACTTGATGCTGTAGATGAAATCAATGAACTGTACGATCGTATGGGAGACAAAAAAGGACGTGTTAATGGAAGTCACATAAGTATGTGCACACATAACCTCTAAAGCCTTGTGAATGTTCCACCTGTATAACTGTTTTTTCAATATCAACGGAATTTTTTAAAGAAATTTTGCACATGTATCCTTAATAAAAAATCTCAAAAGTTAAAGAGGGATCGGGTATAGACGTGAGCATGATGTGTGGTCTCACTCTGATTTCTCCTTTAGTGCTGCCATTACACGCAGCTCCGCATCACTCTGTCTCATACCTGTGCAGCACGTCCCTCGCATTGTCTTCCACTCACCATTCTCTTGCTGTTAAGTGTCTGTATTGGTGTGAATCACTGTTTTTTCTCTGTTGTCTTTGTCCAGCTCTCAGAATCCACAACCACACTGTGCTCCCTTCTTCCCATAACTCTTCTTATGTGTATACCAATGACTCTGCCTACACTAACATTTCTGCAACAGTAGGTGAGGATCCATCACTTCTCTGTCACCGAAATTCATTCGTGCATCACACACTGCTCTCCATAATTCCCGCTGTATCCCCACACAGTTGAGCTCAGCATTTCACAGCTTTTCTCTCATCCTTACAACACAAAATTATGAACTTTTGGCCTTTTGATGGGATATTACTGTTTAGGTTTTGTCAAACGTTTTTACGTTATTTATAAGATACTTGGAAAGCTGGAAAACCTTTCGAATTAGTTGACTCCTGAATATACAGACTTTCCAGTTTAGCATTTTCAAGAAAAATGCTAATTGTGATTAATGATTTGCTGCAGACATTGTTGAAGGAATGGTCAATAAGGGAATCTTTTTAAATGGCGATAACGGCGGCACTTTTCTTCACTTCGGAAACTTCCAGAACTCTTGCATAAGTGATCCTACATTGTGCGGTCCCAAGGGTAAGAGCAGTGCACTTTATTCCTACCGTGGTTTGGCAAAGTGTGCTATTTTTTCCGCTATAATGTGTTTTTTTAATTAATCTCCAGGCATTACCTTCTCCTTTTTTTGGAAAAACCACGAATTGGATGCCCGCTTTACATTAGCCTCTGGAGGGAAGGTCATCTCCAACGGCTTCTCAGTCTACACTAACCATTATACAGGATATGTGGAGTTTTACACTCGAGGCAACAACCACAGGTGGAAGACTGATATCAAAGTTCCAGGTACGATACATAAATCTCTCTTACCCTTCTTTTCCCAAAGGCATTCATTTTGAATGTATTTTTCCATCGTCTTCCTTGTGTAATTGCTTTGTAGTTGTTAGGCAACCAACACAAAATGCAGCTGCTGTTGATTTGAGAAGTCAAGTATGCATTTAGAAATGTTTAGCTGCAACACAGAGCATACATCTTTTATGAGATGCAGTCATTTCCCATCGTAAATCCGATAATCTCTGACAACTAAGATTGGCCAAGATAGACTGGTTGTTAAGTGAAACAGGAAATAAGTCAACATTCAACCAATGACTAATTCATTTCCAAAAAAAATAATCTTTTAGTAAACTGTTTTGATAAAATGGACTAAACCATGTGAGGTCCAACATTACTCGAAGCTTTTTACCAATCAGTGCTTCCTTCTCAAGTGACTTCTGTCATCTTTGTTTTTGTTGAGGTTACTCAAGGTTGCAATCAAGGGCGTCATAACTCAATTTTGATTTAAGTTTCGTTTTCCGGAGGATCAAACGTCATCTGGTTCTCATACAGCGTGACTTGACAGACCTCTAGGAGAGAATGTCAAAATCCGTCAGCTCGCCCTCTTTCATTTCACAAATGTGAGGGAACATTTCGAGGGTGATTGAGTAAACCTTGAGGTGCCATGTGACCGACTCAGTAAGATTGTTGCCCTATTCATAGAAAATATGTACAGATGTGGGGGAAGTTTTGGCACACATGGCTCATATTGTATCCACAAATTAAATGTGTTTTGGTTGTTTTGCTCCGCCTGCGATGTGTTGTCAGACAGTGAATGTATTGTCTTTGGAGACCTTTTTACTGTGCGTGCTCTTCTTTGTTCTTTGTATTATACAATTTCTTGGAGAGACTAAAGCACACATGATATGGATATATCATGACATAATAAAACTGGATCAAACATTCATAGCTGAATCAGTTATTTAAACAATAAATCAGTCAACACAGAAACAAACTTTGTATTATCAAGTTAATGTGGTAAACCTTGGTAATCTTTTTAGCCCTTAATCTGGCTAAACAATGATTCTGTTTGAATGTATAATTGCTCACTAACTCCTGTTCATCCTCAGATGAAGATTTTATTCACTGTTACTTAGAAAGTATTAAACAAGTCCAGTCCAAATTGTTATATATGAATTCAATTAATTCCCATTGCTTGTTTATATAAAAAGATGGATGTAGCCTCCACCAGTCACCCATAAGTTTGTTGACAACATTTTAACGTATCCAATCTGACATTATTGCTCTCTCATCTAGAAAAAAAATAATAAAAGATTAACCCTGCTGCATTACAATGATAATGAATATCATTCATAAGGACAGCTTCAAACAAGAGATTGACACAGTAAAGTTGATAAAATATTGAGAGTCAAGTTTAAAGTTGAGCTGTTTTCGAATTGTATGATTGGATGAGTATAAACGTGTTGGGTTGGCATTAAGTTCATAGTCGGGCTAATTAGTTTAATTAGCAACTAACAAGCAGCTAATTAGCAACTTTGAATAAGTATGGAACAGTAGCAAAACCTGATAGACATTTGCATGGAAGCCTATTGTTAGCACCTGCATTAGCATTTATCTGAAAGAACCTGTGAAACTTTGTTTATGCAAAAACTTGGAGCGTTTGTTACACACAATGTTATGCTACAATGGACCCCTAATTTTTTTCATTAGTATCTTTAATTGTTTACTTTTAGAAAATTGTCATGATTTTGTACCAAATGGAGAAGTGTTCACTCCTACAGTGCATCGGCAAAGAAGTTGACATTAAAACTGTCTGGTTCAGTGTTAACCAGGCACAAGTTGTGGGGTGCTGAAATGGGAGTACCACGTTTTAATAAATGCTGTTCCATTATCCTTAATTTATAACTACTGTTTGCTGGTTAGATTTTGATTTGTGTGTCTAAAACCACTCACATCTAGAAGACAGGAAGAGTTATCAAGAGAAACCAAAAAAGAAGATTAACATTACTGGAAGTAACTAAAACTCACCACTTTATGTCAGAAGACTGTAAAAGTTTGCTTTTTTGTTAAAATTGTTTTTGGTGAAGATATACATTTGTTTTTGGTGAAGATATAAGTCAGCCTCATAACAGGTGAGAAGGACCTGAGAATAAACCACTGCTCTCTGTTTTTGAGAATAAACTTGTTTGTTTAATTAATAACTGCTAAAGAAAAAGGAAAGAAGAGGAATGAAAGCATGTATTTACAATCTTTGTCAATCTTTCCTCTGTTTTCTCTGTCAGGACCATTCTGGACACATATTCTCTTCACATGGACCAAGAAAGATGGTTTGAAAGTCTACACCAATGGGACTTACACTAATGGTGACCCAGAGGGTAATGTCTCTGAGAACTATGGAGACTCTCATCATGATCTGGTTATTGGAACTGGCAACAACAGGGCTTATGGTCACTATGTAACGGGGGCTTTTGATGAATTTGTCATCTGGGAAAGGGCCCTTTCACCTCATGAAATCCAACTCTACTACAACGCAGCCATAGGTAGGACATCATTTCCTCTCAGAACATACTTTCTGCCATTTTAGGACATGGTACTTCTATTAAAATGCTTCCTCCCTTTGGACTCAGAGGAAATCGGGGGGTTGAAGAGCAATTTCCGTACTTGTCCTTTCATTCCATCCATGGCATTAATGTGTTAAAACAAGATATTAATCTATACAAAAATACACCATTTCCCCTAGCATGCAAGTACAACTGCACAAATAGTTCTGCCTTATAAGTATTTATAAAAGTGTAGTGGCAATGTTGAGTAGCAGAGGGCAAATCATTTTGATTTAATGTGACAAGCTGCAACACGCAAGGACAAAACCTCCACACACTCAACTGTTAAACTTTTGTTTACCTCCCCTGGTCAGTGGAATGCCATAAATGGAGAAACTGTTGACTCTTATGATCATTTAGCATATATTAGCACATTTTATGTAACACTTGCTTTTAAGGTTAAAAACATTATTTGTATACAGATTATGCTTTCTCAGGGTAATTGGTGGTTTTATATGTGAACTGTTACTGCATACTGATAGAGCCTCAGCTGGTTGTGATGTGAGAAGCACTTTATGGAGTGGACAGAGCATTGATCTCTTCCTTGAAGTTCATACGAAAAGTTATATATTTCACAGACCACTTCTAGACACGAGGGGCCTGACTGTTGTGGTAACAGAAAAATATTTTTACTTCTCCAGAGCACTCCTATAAAATGAACTAAAGAAGAAGAAGAACTGTTCAGATTGATATGCCTAATGTTTGACCATATATGGCCATTTTCTAGTAGCTAGTTAGTGCTGTTTTTATTGAATGACAACTCAGAGCTGAAAGCATTTAGGCATTTTGCAGATGCTAGTGGCAACAGGTTGAGTGTTTGATCATGCTGTCAAAATTCTGTCGTCTATCTGTCTTTTCGTGACTAAGGATACTATCAAAGTGAAGGCTTTAGGGTGATGAAATCCAGCTACAGAGCAGCAGCCTGCTCTTATCAGGTTAAATAAAGGAGCTAATAACAAAATAACAAAAAGTCAAGGCTATTTAGACTGAAAAATGTACAATCACACCAGCACATAATCCAGCTGGATCCTGCCCTGTTTGTAAAGAGTTCTATGTATTTTTAGGCCAAGATATGATTTTTACCACAACACTCATGGACATGAAGGAAGTCACTTCAACTGCACCAACAGTCGTAAGTGTGTCCACTCTTACTTTGCATGGTTCTGCACTCATCAAGATAATTTTATGATAACTAAATCAAGAATTGTTCTTGGTTTTATTCTCATTTGTAGCTTATTCGGGCATATTTTGGGCCAAAATGAACACGAAAAGCATCACAGAAGTAAGATGAAGGGCTTTTTACTTGAATCAACGCAAACAGGTCATTTTTCTTGCAAAGCGTTGTTTTCTTTTGTCTTAGCTGGAAAGAAGGTTATTAAGAACTCATGGGAAGATCTCTGTTTATTAAAAGGCAAAGGAGGTAAGAAACTAATCAGGAAATAGATGACAGTGAAGACAGCTGCAACAACACACAAAAAAGGCTCGCTGTAACACACCACCCTGAAAAATAGCAACGCTGAATCACTTGTCCGTCAGTCGCTAAACATCCTGTGTATGTTGGAACCCGGTGTTCCTTTGGAAACCGCATCCCGATAGTAAACTTCATTCAGTGCCTGATGTGTTGTCTCCCCAGAGACCCGCTGAAGTCAGTCCTCCTGTCATCAGCAGCCGTGGAGAGATCCAAAGCTCCCAAGGTCCGGACACAGTGCCAGTGCTGGACTTCCTTGAGGCGCTGCCCAACAGGACCATTCCTCAAAACATCGCCAGCAACCTCACACAGGTCTTGGAGCCCGGCACAACACACACATTAAAGTTGCAACAATAGTTCACGTGCAGACACAATGGCCACCCATGCGCGCATGATGCAACAGTTCCGTGATGTCCATTTTTCTTCCACCCAGGCGTTTCTCAAAAGCGTGGAAGAAGTCCTGTCCTCTCCAGGATTGCCAGAGGTAAATGAGTTCACATGTTGTTGTGCGAGGTCCAAACATGACATAACGTATAATCTGGCAGCGAATCAAATCCAAAGCACCGAAATGGTCAATGACTTTGAGATTTTAACGCTACATATTTTTGGCGTAAGCAGTGCCACCAACTGTAAGAGCACCCGGCAAGAGGCCCGCACATTATTTCTGGTTGCTGTCAACTATAACGCTGCAAACTGTAAAAGACTGGGTTTTCTGATTTACACCTTTTTTTCCTACAAGTACCTGCAATGTAAATTTGCTGCTTCCTGTACTGTACACTCATCCTGGCCAAATATCTGTGCTCTCATGCTCAAACACATGTGTAAGGTCTCAGCGCGCTGGGTGCTCAGAACAAGTACACTTGCTTTCGTAGGAGCAAGTTGAAACAGATGTTTCCATTGAACGTGAACAGTAGATGCAGTGTTTGTTGCACAGTGTGCTAAACCCAATCAATTCATCCTATTTTTGTTTGGTTTATTCTGTAAAACTAGCTTGCCTGAAAGCTTATTGTTCCCATTATTTTCCTATTTTCTCATTGTTTCCAACATCATTGATCACATTTAAACATTTGGAAGTAATATCAAAGAAAGGAAAAACTAAGGCAAAATGCATAAGAGCTCAGTTTTAGTAAAAGTCTTCCTGTCTATGACTCTTCAACATGGGTTTTAATTTGATTTGAAATATCACTAAACACTAAAACGTTTAGCTTTAGTATCAACCCCTAATTATTTTCTGTTTGCACAGTGAAGTTTGTTCAGCTTATAAGTATTTTTTCTGTTAGCTTGTTGATGATTTAAAGGGAGCTCCCTTGAGATTGGAGCACTTATATGAGACAGAAAAAGAGAACGAGAGAGAAAAAAATGCTGCCGAAGCAACATGATCTGGCATTTGCTAATATTCAATCCCTGATGGAGTTAACCTGGATTCCCCTTGATGAAGTTGTCACACATCTAATGTGTAAAATGCTCATATATGTAGTATGTAAATTAGAATACATATCTAGTAAGAAAAAAACCTGTTCTTTAGACGTGCCAACATGTAATTAGTAGTACGAATGTGTAGGACCAAGACTAGCAGCAGTTGTGAACTTTCCTTTCTTGATCTGTTACCGAGCAGCAGTCCACGCCTTTAGTCAGCGGTTTGATCGAGACAGTGGACAGAGTGATGGAGCATATGGTGACTAACCTGGAGCCTTGCCACAACGCTCCCATCTCCCTGGGAGGAACATCTCTCGTTGCAGGTTAGGAAGGTGTCCCCTCTCCATGTACAGTAACACACTTTTTCCAGGATTCTTCTTTAATACGTTACTTGCCACTCGACAACTTTCTCTTTTTCCATCTGACAAAGCATGTGTGTTTGTTGCTGCTGTTTATTTTTCCACAACTCTCATTTGTCCAACCTCTGGCCTCCAACAGATTACTCGCTGATGAAATTCCCGCAAAACTTCAACATGCCGCATTACCGCTTCCCCACACAAGGCAAAAACTACATCTCTGTGCCTGGGGAGGCCTTCACCTTGCAATGTAAGTGCAAATATTACAACCTGTTCTTGTCCAATATCAAGGTTTGAAACAACAGTAGCTGAGTTTGACATTTGTACACGCTGAAAATCAGTCATGCTCTGAATCTGCCAAAAAAGAAAAAAAAGTCCAGCTGGGTGACTTTTGTTGTTGGCCTTTAATTTGTTATGCTAAGATTTAAGAGTGCTAATTTAGAACACAGTGTAAGACAGGAGGGGCATGACAACCTTTGTGTGGCTTTATGGTGCACTGTAGAAACCCAGCTGTGACTTTAATACAAGCCACATTCTGTCATAAAGGACGTGATTTTAATGTAACTTTTCCTAAACATCAGAAACAGTGTTGAGTCATGTATGTTGCCCAAATCATCAAGCTTAGTTAGCAAAAAAGCTGTCTTTGTTGTATAGCATAAATGGTACAAGGAAGACTTTCCAAGACAAGAAATGAAAACATAAATGACCCTGATGTGATTTGAACACACAAGCTTCTGATCTGGAGTTAGACACGCTACCATTGCACCACAGAGTCCTATATGGGCAAATATAACCTTAGTCAATAAACTACATCCCCCCATATCTGCAACAATAAAAAGAGACAACATATCTCAAATTTAGCCAGACTGTGGCTCTTATAGGACTGAACAAGAAACCCTGATTTCGGAGGATAAATCTTAACGTTGCCCTAAATGTAGAGCGTGCAGACATCATCTCCTTCTGATCTATAGGCTCAGAAGTACACAGAGAGCAACTCCACCTGAGCTACCTTAGACTGGTGTTACATAGTGTTGTATAAATGACCCCGGCATGATTTGAACACACAACCTTCTGATCTTGAGTCAGATGCACTACCATTGCGCCACAGGGTCTTGTAAAGGCAAATGTCACCTGAGTCAATAAACTACATCCCCCATATCTGCAACAATGCATAAAGACAACATACTGTATCTCAAATTTAGTAGAGCAGGGGTGTCCAGCTCCGGTCCTAGAGGGCCACAATCTTGCAGGTTTTCCATGTATCCCTGCCCCAACACACCTGACAGTGGTCCTTGAGGATTGACTTTGGACACCCCTGATGTCTCAATCAGTTCACTTGCACTTGCATTTGCAGTGCACTTGCACTACGTAGTACACTACATTTGAGTGTAAGTGCAGTTGCAACTTTGATCCGGTGCAGTTCCCGGATTATGCCCTAAAAATGCTCTAAAATCCAGTGCAGAAGGAAGCACACTACTCGCACTAAATGGACGCCATCTTGCTGATGCAGCAGAAGAGGCAGCACCAGAGAGGTGTCTACGGAGCTGAATAATGGCAGATAACAAAGCAGTGGCAACCCCAGCAGCGGAGGCTGTATTATACTGTATTATACTGCTACATATATTTGGAATATGTAGCAGTGATCGTATCATGTTCAGACGAAATTAAGAGGATGCGACGACGTGTGATTGCAGGGAAAGATAACTCATTCATCACTACTCACTGCTGATCTCTGCTCTTGTCGAATGCGGACAAGTGTTTCGGGGGCCCGATGATAAGCAGTGATGGGAATAATACCGTTAGAATAAACACTGTTACACAGCCCTTGTTTCCTTCTGAGAAGTAGGCTCATATAGTACAAAGACAGCGACTCCACCTGAGCTAGCTTAACATGGTACAATATGTGTTGCAGTATCATATAAATTACCCCGGTGTGATTTGAACCGCAACCTTCTGCTCTGGAGTCAGTTGCGTTACCATTGCGCCACAAAGTCTTCCTTTCCATTGCAATAACCCGGGCCCATCGCTCATGTAATCAACAATCTGGAGAACAAATTTCCACAGATCTAACATCTTTTCTAACTGTACTGTCATTAACGTTGAATCCCACCATGACTGCCACTTGGCCTTGATTGAATGAAATGAATGAAAAACTATTTGTTTTACCCCTGAAGAAAATTATGATTGCATGTAATGCGAATATTTTGCAAATTATTTTAGAATAGCAAATTGTTTTTGGAATAATCAAAGGTTATTCTTTTGGAAACAGACTAAATCATTATAACATTTTTTTTTCATAAAAGCTTTTGGTGTATGAAGTCCAATGATACTCTAGTCCTGTGGTTTGTTAAATGAAATGTACTAGTCTTTTTTAACCACTCAGAGGCTTTTTTTAAAGTATTGGGTTATTTGTTTATTCAAAACAGAAAGAATGATAGAGAGAGTATTTTTTTCCACTTTAGGAATGGACCCAGATAGCAGACGTAGAGAGAGGAGTAATTACAGCAGGCATTAAAACACTGTTTGACGTTAAGCTCAGGACATTTTCCCTTGGCTCCACCTGGCTGTTCTATGCACTGTTTTGCCATACAAACACGAGAGTAAACTGTTTTAATAATTCATTTAAGGACTATTATCAGAAAAGGAATAGATGTTATTGCTTGGCACAGTAGAGCTAGGACCAAATTAACTCTCAGCTCTGAATACCTGGCCACATAAAAACGCTTCAAGGGCAGGTTTTATATCCTAATTAATTTCAGAAAAATACAACACAGTAGTGTTTGTGTATACTCTATTATATATTGTTTTTGTTATTTTTTCTTCCATTATTTTCCTCTGGAGAGTTGAACATGCACACTGGCCCCCACATTTTGCCTTGTGAGACTTTCTGGGAAGCATTGCGTTGACGTGATATTTCTACAAACTCTCCTCCATGTTTGTTTGACTTCGGCGAGCTTTTGTTGTCCACTCAGCGAGACTCGAGTGGAAGGCCTTTGAACGGAGGAACAGGCCCATTAAGTACTTCCTCCAGTTTCATTGTTTATCTTGCAGTATATAGGTGGGACCGAGCTGACAGATAGGTCAGATCAGGGGAGGGGGCCCGGATCTCCTGTTCTCCTGGTGAGGTCATAATGGATGTTTCATAAGCTTTCCCAGCATCCACAAGGTTTACAGCACTCTCGCTTTCACCCTTGTGCAAGTAGTGGGCTGTCCTATTAGCCCGATGGTGCCGGTGTGCGGTGGCGGGTCCGCGTTAATTAACTCCCTTCTTTGTGAGAATTTCAGCAGCGCTGTCACAAATTCCCAGCCTCTTCACTCTCTGTATGTTTCCTTTTATTCCTCAGCTCAAACCACCATTGTTGGCCTCTACTACCACAACATGCACAAGTACTACAAAGAGATCAGCCCTGTCAAGACTAGGTAAGAAGATGAGGGCAGCGTCTTTTTTTTCCATGTCATTCTGGTTTTAAGTTAAAGCTAGATAAAGGAAAACAAAACCAGGGCTCTCGCTTTGTACCAGCTGTGTGGGGGATCAGGTCTGCTAGGACTACGGCGCCCCTGCTTCCTGAGCCGCAAACCAGCTGAAGGCTGGAGCCGAGCTTATCTGTTATTTGGGCCTATCTCTCATCTCACCACTTAACCTCCACTGACTGATACACCCTGCTATTAAGTCTACATATCTATCCTCCCAGCCCCCCCCCCCTCCTTCAGTTATTGTCCCATTGCCGGATAAGCTTGTATCAGCTACTCTGCTGTGTTTATGTTTATCAAATGTGATGGAACAGTGATTAAGCAACCAGTTTTTTACGCTTTATACCAATGAATGTGCCAAAGATTTTTTAAAAAAGGGGGGGGGGGGGGGGGGGGGGGAATAGTTGAGA
>JAVQJG010199629.1:0-11259 GCA_036024015.1 Craterocephalus amniculus | reverse complement strand
CAGTCAGTTGAAACTCCCTCCCTCAGTCCTGCTTGTGGAGCCGTTGCTCGGTCGGGTCCCCCAGGAGTCTCTCCTGCTCCAGACTCAAACCTTGTCTCTGCCTTTTCTGTATCCTTGCTCCTTCTGTGGGCTTTTAAGTCCCAGTGTTTATATGACACACCTGTCCCCACTTAGCCCAATCACCACAGCTGTGGCAAGGAGGGGTGGATTGCCAGCCAAAACCAGTATTTTCAGCCCTTCCCTCCACCCAAAATCATATAAAACATGCAAGATCAAAACAAGAAAACATGCAATATCATAATATATACATTAATACACACAATGGTTCAGAACCCAAAAAAAACTAATTGGTCTGGCTATCACACATAGTAGAATGCAAAAACCAACAACTTCCTAGAGAAATATTGCAAAACTGAATATCCTCACCAAAAGAGGACATTGTAATATAAATGCAGAGGAAGGAAGTCATTCCTCGCTCACTGTCTGTGTCTGTTGATCCAATAAAAGCATGCTGCTGTATGTCCCAAATGGGAGATTAGCTGTGTTTGAAAATGGTCTCAGGAGGGCTGGACACTGTGCATTTGCAAATAGATTTACAGACAACCAATTAAACTAAAAACTCCTCAAACAAATGGGGACCACAAAGGAGAGACCTGTCACAAGTAAAAGGAGAGCACAGAGAACAAAGAGTCAAAGAATCAGCACCACAATGTGAGGAAGTTCTGATGGAAAAGTTTTTGGTTTTGTGCGTGTTTGAATCAGACAGACTTCAACTTGCCACCCAGGCTACTTCACACTCGACACAGAAAGTCTTTGTGTTCCCAGCAATACACCTGCCATGTGTGAATAAGTGGAATGAATGGTTGTCAAAAAGAGTGCAAAACTGATACAAGAGCACAAGCACAGACAGAAACTATATTAGTCAATTTATTTGTAGGGGAAGGACAGACTCGAAAACAACTCTTTTATCAGTGCGTGTAAACACATTGATAAATAGTTACCCAATAATAATCTGGAGCCAAGAGGGAAATTATGAATTATGTAACATTTCTATACTACATTAATCATTTGTTTTGTGTTTACGTGCCAGTGTTGTGTAATGGAAATAAGTTAAATAGGTCTTTGCTTTGCTGTAGGAATTGTTTCACATAGTTTAGCCAATTTTCCACAGACAGTAATAGTGATTAATGGGATCTGTGTCATTAATGGTATTTGTTGGAGTACAAGTGAGGGCAGTTTGGTGGAAAGTCTCCTAAAATAGAACAGGAGTCAATGCATTAAGACCTGCTATCACCCTAACAAGGACACTATCATTTAACATTATGGCAGGAGAATGACCGCCATCTGTGTTCAACGGGGCGTACAGTTCTGTGTGTGTGTGCATGTGTGTATTTGTGCTATAGTCTTTGTCACCTCTTTGGGGCCATTTTTGGTATTTACGCCAGCCTTGTCAGGGCCAGAAGTCCTCATGGGAAACAAAGTCAGATACTAATGACACAATAAGCCTCTTGACAAGACACACACATAAAAATGAATTGTTCTGATGAAAATCAGAAAACCCAATTCCCGTTACATTTGCTGTAATTTAGATATTTTTCTGTTTATTTGTTGTTGTTTTTTCACTTAAACATGTAAAATAAATAGAAATAGCCCATTACATTTTACACTCTAGACAGACAACTTGCTCTTGTTTGAATCTAATAAAAGGGCAGTTTTATCTGACACAATCAGCATTCAAGTAACTTCAAACTATTACCCATCCAATCAATTCATATCCTCCTTCCTACATACATGTCACCACTCCGCAAAAATAATGTATGAGTACAATCACCAAATGAAATAAATTCAAACTCTTGTCCTCTTTTAACTGATCTGCACCTTTTAGAATAATGCTATATGTGATGACTGGCATCGGGTATGAAGGGTTGACTGTCTTTAGCACACCACCATTGGAAATTGTAGTTTTTTAGTAAATTATAATTATTTGATTGATATCAGTGTATCAAGAAGCCACTGCTTCTCATTTAATTTTGATTAAGTTAAACATTTGCTAAAAGTTTCATCAAAGACATGGACCGACTATTGTCTTCATCTTTGACAATCTTTTGGAGGCGTAATGTTGTAACTGCATTTATATACCGCTTGATCCTATAAATGTCTTTGACATTATAGTTTTGTGAGATCTAAGAAAATGTAATATAAATACTTCACAATACCAAAAATTGTGTCAGGCTGCCTGTAGAGCCACAGTAAAATCAAGAGTTTCGCTAAAAAGTGTAGGATTTATCCTTAGGTCATGTCTTTACAAGCTGTCATGGCAATTTATCCAACAGTTGCTGAGATTTAAAAGCACACCAACGTGGTGGACCAACTGAGAGATATCGCCATCCCCCTGGCCATCCTGCTAGCATGACTAAAAACTGCCATCTGTTGGAATGTCATCGGATATAATCAATATGTTCCATATCTTTGAAGCAAATGTGCATGTTAGCCTTTTCAGCTTTCCTGCAAACTCCTCACATCTCACCAAAAGTTATTTTAGCAGGTGCAGTAAGAACATGATGCAGTCCTTGTTTATTTTTGTTTGTGGCTATATCCAGAGATCATGCTTTCTATGATCCCCATGTGTTTTCCGCATACAGTGGGAAAATTCTCATGAATAATTTAGATAAAAGATAAAAATTGTATGTTTACTGCTTTGGCTGTTTCATATGCTAATTCATTATTTCTCTTTCACCTAGGGATCTTTTGTGGATCAGAGGAATGCATTTGACAGAGCACACTTCCATCACCTTTGAGACTTAGCAGAAATCAGTAGAAACCAGGAAATCATCGAGACGAAAAAAGAACAGTGTTTGTGTCTAAATCTGAACATTTCTCTTCAATCTTTTATGCAGCATCTGCTGTTTTCCAGTTCACACATTTTCACTTCCACAAGCCTTTATTTCAACAGAGTGTGACCACTCTAAAATCTCTACCGAGGCCCAGAGGCTCAAGTTGTCCTCAGGGATCCTACTGTAATGAATGACTAAGCTGACAGTTATCAGGAAGTAGTGAGGGCTTTATTTTTTGCATAAATCTGGACACTCCCCTCACAGCCTTTGGCAGGTAAATAAACAGGGTGGTAGAGAAGGATTGCAGGAAGCGTTGGAGTTAGGGATTTTCATACTTGTCAATTCTGTTGATCCACTCATTAAACACAGCGAGATTAAGCTGGTTTTGAGACCAAAGGGGGTTGTGGGATGTGGCAGGTTGGATCTTCATGGATGCTGTAGGCACAGTCAGTAGCTCGTCATAGGTCTATGAGCTGGCGGAGCTGGGAGGAAAACAGACAATTAAATCAATAAGACAGCAGTCAGCAGATTACTGCATTGGCTGCTACTCTTGCTAACTCTCAAAGAAGAAAAATACATTTTTCCTCTTCAGGTTGCTTACATCAAGATCAAACTTGTATAAGAGTGACATCTTAACTTTTAATATCGGTGTTCAATTTTAAATAATTGAAAATACTTTTTTTTTTTTAATCTTGCAACTGAGCCCTCAACAAGTCATAGAGTCTACAAGGTGTCCTGAGGCACCTGGCATATGATCTTGGAAGCAGATCTCTAAGCGCTATTAGTTGCTAGCTGGAGCCACCAGGATTGGCACAGGCCACAGATGCTCGATCAGACTGACATCTTGGGAATTCGGTGGTGAGAGTAAGACTTGAATCCATCTTGCCGAGCTTCAAGCTATCCTCTTTTGCTGTCCTGGACAAAAGACAAACCAATATGTCTGCTGCAATGCCATTCATTGACTGAATGAAATAAATGGAAGTAAAACCATACTGGTAAGGGGTAAAACTGCAAAAAATTACCATTTGGAAATATAACAAAAAGAAGAAAAATCTAACTGAGATTTTTCAGCCAAGAACTTGCATGTATGAAATCCTAAACCATGGCCCAGACCTTTAATTGCCCTCGAGCACAAGCGTTCTGTGTTCACTGCTAACTAATGCATATAGTCTTCCTTTCATTTCACCGAATGACAATGTGTCTTAATTGACTGTGTGGTCATGATTTTGTCAATTCCCTGCAATAAACAAGCAACACATCCTTGACCTATGAGCTTCTTTGAAACATAAAGAAATATGAAAAATGGAAAACCCATTTAAAATCAATATTTCACTTTTTCCAGTGGAGGACATTTTCCTCTGTGCCTTTTTCTCCGTTTCACCATCTCAATTACTCCCCCTCGTCATCTCATTTTCTCTCCTGTCTCGTATTCTCATTAACACTGCTGCCCTGTTGGCACTTCTTCTCCCCCGTTTCCCCTTTTGTGAAGCTGCAGAGCCTCTTCTCTCTCCCTTTGTGCGGTTTGCCCCCCTTCACCACTTCTAATAAACAATGTGTCAGATGTATGAAAGTAACGGGAGGGCAGGAGACATCCAATTAAAAACACAATGCATTATTACACAGCTCTCCTTCCTGGCCATCTCAGGAAACCCTTTAGATTATATAACAGCTCAGTGCCGAGGGAGCCAGCCTGTGGAGGACAAGTTGAGGGGGTCTTTGCCTATGATGCAGCTCACCAACTCCGGACTTTCCCCGGCAGCTTGCTGTACTACCCCTCTCTCCTCCTCCTTCTCCTCCTCCTCCTCTCCCCCTTTCCCTTCCACCCACCAATCCACCCACCAGCCCACCCTCTCCCTGCCTTTTACACACACCCGTACACACATACACTCAATCACGAATGCACAGGGATTGCAGCAACGGCAGCAGCAGCACTGCGAGATGGAGATCGCCGCTGCATGTGTGGGTGCCTGTTCCCGGTGAGTGCAGGGACAGGAGCGGATGAGTGTCCGTGATGATTGAATGAGATGCATGGAGGAGAAAAAGGGAAGAGTATGGAGTAAAAGGCAGAAGAGGGATGTCAGTGAGGACCTCAAGAGGTTTTGAGACAGAGTCTGTCTGCTTTTTTCTTCCCCTATCCCGATAACCTGAATCTTTGCCGGATGTGCCACAACTACTCCAGCTGTCACTGCGCCGGCTGCCTCTCTCTCGGTGCTCCCGCAGCTTGTGAAAGCTGCTCCAGTGGCTGGATGGTACCCTGGGACCCACTAAATACATGGATGAACACTGGATCTACAGGGGATCTGTGCTTTCTTGTCCTTTACACCTCTAATCTGTTTCTCAAGGTAAGACTTGTACTTCCTCTTGTGCGTTTTTTGAGTTGCACACATATTCACAGGTATTGCAGTAAAAGTAAGGGGATGCATTTCCACTGCTTTCTAAAATGGAAATTGAAAGAAAGTGCATATCAAGAGCATAAATTGCACCACAGTGTTAGTGCTGAAGTCCTTATGTTGAATGTATGTGGATGAACCCTGCATGCATTAATTATGAATAAATTAAGGAGGGAGCATTCCTGTATCCAACAATTTGAAGGTTTAATGAGAAACCAGGAGATCAAAGAAAAGAACTGGGGAAAAAAATTAAACTGTGTGGTGATGTCATATGACTTTGATTAATGTCCACTTATCATGATGCATGTCTTTGCAGCGTTTGACAGACATGCCTTGAGAAGCAAAGGCTGATTATCGAGATTGCTGTAGTTCTGGTTTGTCTGGGGCCGGACAATGAAGAATATTGATGAGCACTCACTAATAGACTATTGCATATTTGAATTAAATAGACTGTCAGAATGATGATCATCTATAGGAAAACACATTTCATATTAAGCACCGTGAACTAAATGATATGCAGCACAGTGTGTGCTCCCCAAGGCTGAATTTGATGAAAGGTGGATTAAGACTTATCATGACTAATGACATGTTTGATCGGGAGGGCTCTGGGGTACTGCACCACATACAGAGCTTCACTTGTATGTGGTCTCACTTCCTCCTACATACTTTCTTTTTTTTTTTACATCCTTTCTAACTTAACTTCATAGAAAATATGAAATATATATGGGATACATCTCACATAGGTGGATCTTCTATTTGACCATCTGTTTAATTTAAAGGAAATTATCTACATGCCATGTGAGTTAATCAGCTGAGTACATGTGTACCAGTAGCTCAACCTCTTTTTGCACTGCTGATGTCACACTTGAAAACATTATCTTTTCCTTTTTTTAAAAAATAAAATAAAATAATGAGGCCCACTAGCATAAGGAAACCCAATGCAACATCCCGTAGAATTGTAAAATACTGTACCATTACAGAAATGGATCTCCTGACATTTGCCTGATGACATTTCCACAAATTGACATATATAGCCTAATTTGATAGCATCGACAGCTGTAACAGTTAAATACAACAAAACAGGCCTAGTTAGGAGGCAGACTGATAAGGTGAATGGTTTTGAAAGGCTGACCTCAAATGCTAGAGATAGATGGTTAAAATCCTTGCTTCACAAGAAATTAATTACTCTGATAACTTATGTCCTTTCGCTATCCTCTTTTCTACATCACTCCCAACTCTTAATGCTTACAGTTTGGATTTAAAACAGCATGGTTAGGTATTAGATGTTTTAAAAAAAAACTGTATTAAAGGCTAGAAGATATGCATTGGTTCAGCACTACAAAGTTTTATAGCATCTCCCTGGTCACAATTTGTGTTACAAAATGTGTTGCTGCCTGCTTCCAAATAAGTTCCCCAAAACACCTGGCATCTCACAATGTTGAAGCTATGTCCCGGACCAGACTAGTACTACTATATGACTACTACACTTGGCTGCAAAAATGCATGCACATTTAAATAAATAAGTAAAGATATTTTTTTAGATGACTCTCTTCAAACCTTCTCTTCCCAGGGATCCTTTTCACAGCCAGTGCTCTCATCCTAGATACAGAGATGGAAGTTTCTTAAACTCTACTTCTACTACTGTGTTATAGAGGGTGCTGCTCAGTTATAAATGTTTAAAGCCAACAAAGCCATAAAACAAACTTTCAGAGGTGTAGCCTGCAGCCAGGATACAGATAGCTCTGTGAGACAGCTGGAATTAAGATGGCGTTCAGGTCTTTGTGATAGTAAAACTGGCTGGCATTGCTTTCAACACACTAGCATTGACTAGTGTTGAGAGAAATATTGCTGCAATGTGAAATGTATTTGGGCAAAACCTGTCCTCTATGCTCAGGACTGCAAGGGACCACGTACACAGCCTCATGGACAGGACAAAGGCATATAATGTGATGTGACGTCCCATCCTTTAAATTGTGCTTATGGAGGCAAAGTTGGTGCAATGTCACGCTCGGTAATTAATGCAAATAGTGAGTCAAAATTGCTCATGCAAAGTGAATACATTGCACAGTAGAATGCATGAAGGATGATAAACACAGCAGCAACTTCTATTACAGTAAAAAGGCTTTTTTATATTGCAACACACAAATGCTTTCATACCTGTAAATAGCAATGATCTGAAAAACTGAAGAACATTCCATGTTCATGAAGAGTACCATGTGTTAATGTTTGAACCATGATAGTAACTTAACCATTAATGAGAGGTTAGACAGTTTTATCATATGCAAGTATCCTAGAGATCCACTTCAATAATTATTGAGTTGATTCGAGATGACAAGGCAGTACGAAGAAAGTGGTCTATTTTGCTCTGTTTGGCAATGGGGAATAAATCATGAGTCAGCAGTGTTACAGTTCCACTATTGCACGGAAAACTAAAACCAATCCCCATAAACAGCCATGTTTCTACAACAACAGTCATGATAATCAATCATAATGCTGTAACTAAAGATGTTTTTTTTTTTCTTCACACATGCACCATTTCAGTTTGAAGAACTGAAGGGCAATTGGAACAGACAACATGGTCTGCTGGGGTACATAAGGAGATTTAAGAGGATTACTTTTGCAATTTTAGAGTCAATGCATTATTCATAATCCTTTGGATAGCTGAGGCCAAATCAGGGAAGGACCTCAGGTCATTAGCAGAGATAGCTTGCTGTGAGGAGGAGGGCTTGTAGGAGGAGAAAGGCGACACAGAGAAAAAGGAGGTTCTCTTTTAACTATCTGAATAAATGCTCCTGTCACAGGAGTTGTTACTTAGTCTGATCTCACACCCTGATTTTAAACTATAATAGGAGATTGAAGGGTTTGGTTTTTTTCATTCCCTTTTCATAAATTACCATTTAAATCCTTTACATGACCACATAGGAAACGGCATGCTCTTTGAGGAGACTTCCTGCAGATGTGATTATCTTTTCAGGGGTGTGAGATTGGTATTTCAGGGTGTGAAATAGTATGAACCCATGTGAATCCGCCTCAAACAAATTCTTTTCATCCATAGAATCGCATCAACAAGCAACTTGATGAAACAAAGTGCATACTAAGCTATGTTTAGGAACAAATAGCAGCATCCCAATAAAATTCATCTGCTCAATATTCCAAAACAACTGTGTGTAAAATTCATGACGCAGCATAACATATTGTTCTTGTATAATGAGATTGAGCTAGTAGTTGGTTTTTTTTTGGGGGGGGGGGTTTGTAGCCTTTTTGCCTTTCTTTACAATCTGGCTATGGAAGTATTACGTTGAATCAAGTGACACCAGCTGCTATTGGTGTGCATTGTTTTCCAACACGGACAGTTGTCTCTAAAAATATTTTATTTCTTCTACTGCAAGAGCTAAGTGTTGGGTTACCATGGAGAGACTGCAAGGTGAAACACATGGCAGGAGTCCTGAAAAATACAACCTCCTGCTTTTTGTTATCAGTCCTGTCGGCTTTTGTGTGTATTTGTGTGTACGCACACTCTTTAAGATACCGGCAAAGGTATCTCTTTGAAAAGGTGACTACACGGCCCAGGCACACTAAAACGTACACACTTCGACTTTTTCTTTCACTCTCACACTCAGACCAAACACATCGAGAAGAGGAAACAAAAATTTAGATGTGCAGATATTCATCGGAATAGTCACTAAGTCACAAAACACATAGTTTTGGCAACATTGGAAACTTAGCATTTTTATTTAATAAGTAATCCAGTTTTGCATCTCCACTTCTTAAGGGGTTACGTCAGAGTAATCCTGCAAATACTGTACATGAAGAGCAGCTCTACTTCCAAAATCAGTATCAGTCTAATCCGTCCACGCTGTTCTTTTTGGAAATTTCAAAGAGGGAGTGAAACCGACAGTAAGGAGGCATCTCTTCAGTGTAAATTTCCCCCAGAACAATCACATTGATGGATTTACAACGTTTCTGGATGATAAAACATAATTACATTCAGTGGAGCTGCAACACCATGAATAGCTTGTTTTTGTGTGGTAATAAATGATTCATTGGAGTTTATTTATCGCGTGGTGTCTCGTCATATGAAAATGATTAACCAGTGCTCTCTGACGTTTCCTTTCAGCCATATCACACATCACTTCATTTCCTTGTGCTGCTCGATATATTTCATTGCACTAGCTATGAAATGTGTTTCATCACAGATGAGAGAAAACATGATTTTTAGATATTTTTTTAACCATTTGATCATGTTTGGGTTCATTTGAAATCTACTCTGCGAGTGACTGCAAAGAATCAGCTTTTTTTCTTCTTTCTTTTGAAGTCAGTTTCAGGTCACCTTTGTGACCGTATCTGCTGATGTTGTATCAATTTAAAGATTAATTTGGTTATTATATTGGACATTATGAAGTTAAAGAATGATATCTGGGAATAATGATTAAAACTGTGTAATTTGATTGACAGTGGATATATGAGATATTGATCATGAGATTTGGCTTATTATGGAGCTACATTTAAAGAAACAGGAAACTATATCTGTACAGAGGCTCTTGCATTGATGTAAAGGACATAGAAATATTATTCTCAGATTGATTGATTGGAAATATGGATTTTTGAAGCTTTCATTTCTATTCTTTCTCTTTTATCAAATGTCATTGTCATTTCAAGCCATTTCTAGCAGATATGATCACTTATAATTGATTTCCTATTTTTTCTCAATTGTTTTTTTAATTTTAATTTTTTTTCCAAGTTTAGGGACAGTTTTCTCAACCAGCTCCCTAGGAACAGATTTACAACTTGACCATAGAGCGCGCACAGTTCATATTTAGCGTTTAGTTTTTGACCTCCACTCAGCACAACTGAGATCAGGGAGTGATGATAATAAATCTCCCCCCAGGGAGTTCCAGACCCGACAGGTGGATCCAGATGGAGAGGCTCAACTACAATCATTAGAGTACTATATGTGCAGCTATTGTAAGGCCATATACCTTGGCTGGGTCCTCAAACCACAAGGGGGATGATGCTGGGAGGGCTTAATACCATTGGGCCAAGTACCCTATGTTCATTTCTTAATAAAAGACCTTCAACACTACCAAACACTCTTAAAACAACATTCCACTTGTCTTATGGTACGTTGCATTGATGAAGCCATTAGTGGATGTAGGGTTAGATGTGCATCTCAGAGCAGTGAAAAGCGGTTTAGATGTGATTATGATATAAAGAACAGCAGAGCATATGGTCACATGAGCCCATTGGTTTAATGTTCCCTTAATGCTTTTTCTAATGTAGCTTTTATGTGTGACAAAAGTATCTCAAGTGAATGTCATGTTTAAATGTCTAAATCCACATTACAGAGGTTCAAGTTTACAGGAATCCAGTTCCTAACTCTGAAAATGACGTAACCAAAGTGGAAGCCTGCCTCAAAGCCAAGTGCTCGAAACACATAAATGGCATATTGGTCTTTCAAAACTATATGCCAGTAAAGCATGTGTCAAAATGCATTTATGATTTTAAAAAAAATAAGGTCAGCCACCTTGCCTATTGGTTTATACTGTAGGTTGATGATTTTTTTCCAGCACACATCTCCTAAACGCACCAACAATACTAATAGCAATATACTAACTCACTTATGGGATCTAAATTAAGACCAACCTGCCAAATGCAAGTTAAGAGTAAATTTGGTGAGTATAAATAAAAACTTACTGGGGCGTCAGGGATTGATCAGCATGAAATCGTTTCGGGGCACCACCCGCAAGGCGGGAATTGAGAAATGCTGAACAATGCCACAGTCTCGAGAGTTGGCTGGGCTACTGGTCTGCAGTAACAACCCTGGACTGGGGTGGCACTGCAGAGCAAGCAAGCCGTGAAGGTTAAGTTCAGGCGCTGGCCTTGTCAGCTGGTGATCCAGTGAAGACACATGCAAACGGAACAACTAAGATTTAAAGCTAGGGCCAAGATGGGTCTTACATGTGTTGCCCAGATGGAGCCTACATAAAACCTAGTGTAATCCTACTTGATACCCAAATGGGCAGTCAACATGGGGC
>JAVQJG010199627.1:0-14058 GCA_036024015.1 Craterocephalus amniculus | reverse complement strand
TAATTATTTTTATTGCTTTGTTGCTGTAATGTTTCCAATGTTTGTATGTTAAGCACCTTGAATTGTCATGTACATGAAATGTGCTATACAAATAAACTTGCCTTGCCTTGCCTTGCCTTGCCAAAGCAAACACTGAAAATGTTTCACATCCAGTTTAAAAACTATATGCTCTATTGCCTACTGTAATTAGTTTTTACATTCCAAGTTTACTTCAATATAACTTTACAATATTTTTATATTATCTCTCAGTGGTTATTGAAATGGTAGCCTATGTGTATACATTTGATCAGCTATGATGATACCCTGCCTCTGATCCATAGACTGGGTGCTAACCACATCCAGCATTTCTGGTCTTCTTTAAAACCTGTTCAGATGAGCCAGATTGTAAATAAAATCACAGCTCTAAAGGTGACTTAGGCCCAATCTCAATACTCCTCCTTAGCCCTTCTCCTCTGTTCTGTGTGTTGATGAGAGACTAAGGGATGTCTCCATTCTTGTTTGAGCCAAGGGGAAAGGCCAAGGGGAAGGGGTGAATACCCCTATCAGTGGAAGGTTTTCTGATGCTGACTTCATGGCAAAGGGGTAGGAGGAGTTTTAAGCTTTCACAGAGAAACAAATATGAAGACTCATAGAAAAAAGTTGCCTTTTTGTAAATAACGTTACGATAAGGTAAATGTTTACCCAAAACGGCAAAATGCGCTATCTGACTGCTCCATGCGTGTTTCGGAAATAAAAGTAGCAATGTCGTAATTTGCACAAAGGTTTTAATTTGGGGACATTATATATTTATGATAACACTAAATGTAATTTTTATTTCTGTGGTTTTAAAGCTGGAAGTTGGCTCTTTTTTCTGTTGTATTGTGAGCTCTGTGTGACGACCAGCAACGAGCCGACCAGCCTCCTGATACGGTGCAAGTTAAAAAGACAGAGGGGTGTCTCAATCCACAGGGCTGAAAACATAACCCTTTGCCTCACACTCTGTTTAAAGGTATGGCTAAGGGGGAGAACTGAGATTGGGCCTTAATTAGGGCAAATCATTTCAGAAAACTGAAGGGGAAAAAAACAAAAAACTTCTTCTTTTGTACTCGGTTATTAAAAATACTCGTTTAATCTTCTATTGAGTGAAGTTTATCATTTTTTTGTTTTGTATGGTGTCAGGCTTTTTCCAAATGGGTGTCAGCTTACATGGAAAGGGTAAAGAGGAGCTGATATTGATGCTTTTAAAACACATATGTGGTTGAACTGATGCATGGCAAGTCAGAGATGACCAAATCCTCACAGTGCCACATCTCAGCCATGACTCATCCAGATAACATTGATGGATTCATGATGCCTCTGTCGCATGGTGCATGCACAGCTTTTTCTGCCGCAGAGTGCTGTAGAATCATTTAGGTATACTAGCATTAGGAGTCAATGTGGAAGATTACATTTTTGTACACTTATTGTACCTCTATTTCAAAATTTAAAAACAATTTAATTAAATTTGTTGACCAGTAAAACTTTGGTACTGGGGTAGCTGAACTGGTCAAACATGGGGACCCAAACCAAATTCTGCCTGGGGCCCCAAACAGTCTCAGGATGGCCCTGCATTCATGGTCAGCTGATTGCTTAACAAGAGATCTTTAAGATTTTTCCTTGTTTTGCAGGATGTATAGTGTGTTCCAAAGGTAATTTGGCCGGAAGTGACGTTGTGAACCCGTTTTTCTGAGCTCTGAGCTCGTAAATTCCAGAGGACCCAGAGATCCCACATTTCAAGATTGCTGCGCCCATCTTGATTTTCTCACCTACATTTTAGGTTTCCTTTACTTTTTTTAATGTAAATGGCATCATATAGCAGTAGTAGTACGAGTTGTTGATTATAACATTTTTGAAAATGTGAAGTGTTGCATAAATATCGCAGTTTATCAAGTGTTGCTGGCAAAATTGACAGGTTACTTTGAATGATTTACTTTTATTTGATTATTTTCGTCTGTAAGTGCGGAAACAAGCATTCCCTGTCTTCCACAGGACAGGAAACGTCGTGACTAAAAGCATTAGTTTAAAAGTAGGTCGTTGTACTCCGAAAGAGTAGCAACACAGGCAGCTTTGCAGGAGGCGTCCATTTTTTCCGAGTTGGTGCAACTGGAATTAGGTTTACCTCGGAATGACGTCACCAACCCACTTCCGCTCGGAATTCCGAGGCACCTGGAACGCACCAGTAAATGTATCTCAGCTTAAATCAGCCTTAAAGGACCACATCCCCACACATTCCAAAAGCCAGCACCCATCATATTAATAGTAATTTGCTCATCCTACAAAAATTAAGTTTACGTGAATATGCGCAATGTGGGAAAGAAGACTCAGAAATATATGTCGCCATCAGTCTCTGCTCAGCCATAACCAGTGTCTAAACTCAGATGATGGTATCTGCACTGTCTTTGTCTAATCATCAAATAAAATGGTTTAAAATTCAACATTAAACATAAATAAATTTCAACTAATCTCTTCAACTTGTAATTGAAATACTGTAGATACAAATTGTATGAATATATCAGCAAAACAATGTCAAACTACATTCTTCAAAGCATAACAATACTTTGATATTTACTAATAAATTATTCCTCTAATAAAATGATATTACACAGCGGCCCAACTTGTTTTTATTAAGATGGTTTTGTATTTCTGATATTTACTGTAACATTACAAATATTCATTGGATAGTCACAGTAGCCTCTGAAGCCTTCTTAGTCACTGAAATGAGTGACGTGTACCTGATAAAAAATTAGTAATGGACAAAGTGGATCAGTGCCATTATTGATTGCAATGCATTATCCTCTTTACACAGAGCAATACAATCTGCCATGTCAAATGTGTTATAATTAACAACAGGAGAAAAGACACGAATGGTTCAGTATGACGAAAATCTACGAACTGTGACACATACTGTAGCCTTCTGAGATCAAAGGGGCAAACACAATCTATAGATAAGAGTGTCATTTAATAATGACCAATATATAGAAATTACTGTATATTAAACTGATATGGTTGAATAAATATGCTGAATATGAATGTAAATAAGATAATAAATAATGATTTAATATAAATATAACGGTCATTAGTGGGTTTTTTGTATTTTTATCTTTATAAGATGCTTTTATTCTCCATCAATTGAAAAATCACTCAATTACAAGTCTTTCCAGTTCGTGGTCCAGCTGTACGAATTGTTCATTAAGATGCTGCCATTGATAACTGATTTCTAGCTTTCTTATATCCTTGCAGGGACCTCATTTATTCATTTAGTTGAGGACCCCAACTCATAAACTGAGTCTTTTTATTTCTTGAGAAGAATCTTCCAAAAGCAAAAGCTCCGCCACAGTTAGCATCTATTAAAAGGCCTGTACCTGGAAGTACTGGAGGAAAAAAGGCTCCAAGATTTACATGGGCAAGAAAGTGCATGAATAAGAAATTCTGTCAGGTTTACAAAAGCTGCATAAATGGTAGATAAATGCTGCAGCAGCTGCCAGTGAACTGGAGAAGCACTTTGTCGTTTCTGCTAGGGCTGGCTCTGTAAAACGTCCAGAAGCTGTGGAATGAGGAGCCGAGCTCCGTCTGAGAGATAGAGACTCAGTGGAACCCATCACTGTTACCTTGGCTGTTTGTGGTCGTCTGCTCACCATATTCTTGTCCTCATAAACAGATGGTAGCAATGCTGCTCTGCCAAGTTAACTCTGACCAGAATGACTGTGTCAGACACAAGTATTCATTGTGTGTGTGTGTGTGTGTTCATGACTGCGCATTAAGTTGTACGCAGTAATCACATGGTAAATTTCCTTCTCATCTATTGTGAAAAGAAACTTTAAATTTTTTTCCTTTCTCCCAAAAACATCATATGCTGTAGCATGACTTGGTTTCTACTTCATACCATGGCACAGGATAAGGAGCAGTGGCTCGTGATTGGATATTTTTAAGGGGAAGATGTGTAATGCCTAGTGTGATGCCAAATATACAGACTTCATACAGATTCAAATCTTTGGTTTTACAGCTCCAAGCATCCACTGCACATCTACTCCCTTACTTCCAGGCTCATTGCATCCTCCTTAGGGTATAAAATATCCCACTGTGGTTGCCATTAACATTCACCCAGGAAGCTCAATCAGTAGCCAGTTCTGGTTTTCCCTCCTTTAAGTAATTAGGCCCCAGGCTTTGTGTGGGGTAGGCCTGTGCATTCTGGCTGAGAACACACTCCGAGAAGGGATTTGCGGTCTGGGAAGCTTGGTCTGGAAAGAACAACTGTGTGCTGGAGCCAGCAACTTGCCCTGTCTCTGATTTGACACATGCCCCACATCGTGACAGAGTTTGCAAACAGGATGCAGCTTCGACATGTGTACGGTCGAGGCCTGTGCCAGAGATCCTAAAACTGAGAAGGCAGAGCAACAACCAGAAAGGACTGCAGAGGCAACAGAATATCCTCTGGACGAAGACTGGAGCAGTCTGGAGCCTCCTGGTCAAGAGGCTTATGAGTACAAGCATCGCCTGGAGCCAGTGACTTTAATTCCATGAGTAAAAGCTCTTCATATTGTTGAAATTACCACATAGTCTCACAAACTCGAGCTGACACAAAGACATGCCTGCACATTGTCGGCACATTCATAATCACACTTTCATAACCACGCATTCTCTGCCTTTTTCTTCTCAAACTCAAAGAAAAGATTTCCAGCATTATTGCCCTTGGAGAAAAAAAGTCAGGCTCGCATTCATCCTGGTGCTATTGTACAAAAGAAAAACAAGACATGGTAAACAAGGAGACATTTCACAACGATCTTTGCCTCATATACAGCCCTTGCATTTTATTAAGTTTTACCTTCCTACATCTATATCTGTATGAATAGAAGTGATTTAGATATGTTCACTGTGTGGTGTAGAATAGCCAAATAAAATACATTCAGTTTCTTGTAATCTGTCCAATGTAAAAAAAAATAAAATTAAAAAAGAGGGGAAAAAAACTAACAAAAAACCACATCCTGCTTTGATATGTGTAATCTTTTATTTTCCAGAAAAAGATTTTTTTCATGTAAACTACTTTAATTTGACATGACAAGCCAAGCAAATCCTTGTAAATACTCCAGAATTAATGACTGCATGTTTCATTGTGTTATACATGTGTTAATATTCAGAGTTAATGGAAACTGATCGTAAATTTGGAAGACCTCACAATTGCACATTATTGTAAGATTGCTAACTGAGTTCTGGACGGCCAGTTGCGCGGCAACTCCTCCGTGTCAGGTGTTATTCACCAACCCATCCTTACTGGTCCAACTCTGCTTCTCCTGCAAATCCATTCCCAGAAGGGAGGGAGTGGGTCAGGCTGTTTCCGTCTGCAGCCAAAACACTATCTCATCGCCAGGCTTGCTTGTGTGACTGGACAGAGCAGGATTTAGTGCTGCATGCCTCATCCATCTTTAGCATTCCCAGCCTCTCCCTTTAAAACAGTCAGAGATGGATGAGCTAGCTGGAGCCCTGCTCCCGCTTTTCCTTTACTCCCTCACCTTGTGAAAGTTATGGAACCAGCGAACATAACCATGAGAAAATTCTTGTTTTAAACTTGAAAATAAATCGCTTTAAAGATACAATGTGAATTTTATGTCCACACCTATTGTCAAATAAAGGAATTACAATAACGCGTGCCTATGACATTCTCATTGATAGCTTTCTGTCATTTTTAAGGTGACCTTTTATCGGTCTGTGGCATGAGAAACTACTTATGGACACAGTACCATGTTAGTGATAATAACGCTACAGATGATGGTCTGTCCATCAAACCTTTGTGAAATAGCCCATTCATGTTACAGGCTGCAACAACAAGCTCCTCTCAAATTTTCTGCTTTCTGTTGGCAGAAAGGCTGTGAGCAGTGCGATGCTGCAGTCTGTGAAATCTAAACAGATTCTGCATCCAGCCATCAGTGAGTTGAATGGAAAAGTACTGATTTATTATTTAATCATTGAAGTAGAACATTTATCTAAACAAATACATGAGACATGCAGATACAGTGAATACAATCTTAAAGCTCTACTGCGTAACTTTTGAACCAGACATCAGCCAAATGTGAGTAATAATGAATGATTTCTGGGGTCAGTATACAGCATTTGACGAATGTCAGCGCTCAAAGAGGCTACCCTCTCCAGAAACCAGACATTGTAACTTTGTGGTAGCGGATCCAGCACTCGAGGGATCATGTGACCAGCATTGATCTACTTTTCACATCTTCCAGCTACATTTATTCAAAGCAACCGCAGTAAGTGCCTGATGAGCTGCAGAACGTTACAGTAGACGTCTGTGTCTAAATGCAGCTACTTGAAGCTAATCGCCTACAGACAAAAGCTAGCCTCACTAACTAAACCTTTTTGCGCAAGGGATCCGGGTATGCAATAAATGCATTTCCTTACATTCATGTACAGTAAATATCAAAGTAGTAACAGAATTAGTAACTGGCTTGGTTTAGTTCTATGGTTTTCATAAGTTGTAACGTTTTTTTTTATCAGTTTCTTCATTTCTTTGAGTCACGAGCTTTAAAGCTGCTGCACCAACATATAAACGTACATTTTTTAAAAACAAAGCAAGACTTTATTCATCGCCACAGACTCAAGGAACATTGTTGTGTTACAGCATCCAAGTAGGCTCTCCCCTCTCCTTTTGTAGTGTATTTCCATTCCAGTCTGTTGTCCAGGTAAACACTAAGAATCTACAGCCCTCAACAATCTTCTTTAAGTTAAAGTCTGGATGACTGCTCCCACATCATGCCACAGTGTGGTCCATCAGTACACTCAGCTTCCTGCCCACCACGGATTCTCTGATTGATCCACTGTGTTGTGCAGAGACTCCTCATCCAGACGAACAGGGAAAGACATTATGCTCAAAGGGCTGGTCCAGCAAAAAAACAAGGAACAGCTGTCACACAGGAATGGTGCCACATGATCCGGTTTTCCTCTTTGCCTCCTCTTCATCTCCTTCTTGGTCTCACATAAACCCCGTTCCCACAGCAGATCTCACACCATGTCCTCGTTTTTTTTCCAATTGTTGGCTCTGCCCATGCTCTGCAAAGCCAGTCACAGTTTTGCTTCTATGACATAATGATGAGCCCAAATAAGACCAAAAGCATCAACTTCCTCAACCGCATGGCAGGAAAACTCAGTGGATTATTCAGCTTCAGCTGGGAATGCCTGTTTTCAGTGACCGTCCATTGACTTGGTATCTGACTGCTGGTGGTCATACAGAGAAGAGGAATCGCCGATGTGGGCATGTTTTATAATTTATCATTCCAGAACTTCAATGGGACTGTTCGCTGGCCATGTCATCAACTTTTGATGTCTTTCCTGCTCTTTGTACAGTGAACAAAAGTATTATCATCCCAAAAAATACCTCAGCATCAAATTTTAATGGCCACCAGAGGAAATGACTGCCAATCATACATCACTGAATGTCCCTCTCATCCAATCATCCACAGTCCATCGCTACTTGTCTTTAACCCACTACAACCAGTTCCTTCTGTTTGGGTTCTAATGATGGTTTTGCATTAGGCCTGTTTGTATAAAGATGTCATTTCCTTCAGTTTGTTTTATAATCCTTTTATTTTTCCTCTAACTTATCTGGAAAACAAGAGGTAATTAATGACATAAAATTACATGATGCATCTCACACACAATCAGCTGTTTTGAATCGATCTCCTAATGTATATATTCTAATTGTTCAGGTTATTTAATCTGACAAAAGAAAAAACAGGAAACAATCAGCAAAAGTCTCATGTCCTCTCTGCGTTTGATCTGGCTCCCTTACAAGGACTTTTAAAACCTGTCTTTACTAACCTTGGTGTAAAATGAACAGTGCTTTTAAACTTGACAGGCAGATTAACAATCTGGTGAAATCTGGTTTTTATCAGCTTTTATCAAAGGTTAAACCAGTTTGGTCTTTTAAAATTATTATATGTTTGATTAATGCTTTTATTACATCTGGACTGGCCCACTTAATGCTGAGCTCAACCAAACCTCCCTGGCTCGCCTACAGTTCGTCCAAAATGCATCTGCTTAGCTTTTAACCGGCACAAAAAAGCATGAACAGATCACCTCCATCCTGGCTTCACGACATGAGCTGAATTAAATTTCTTTTAAGATTTTACCATTTGATTTTAAATCGTTAAATGGGTCTGCCCTGCCTCACATATCGAACTTTTAAGCTCGGAAAATCCAAGGTTAAAACCTGAGGCGACTGAGCTTTTTCAGTCATGGCACCCAAACTATAAAACAAGCTCCCCACCCAGATCAAACAAGCAACAACACTGGAAATTTTTTAATCACGTCTTAAAACACATTTTTACTTCTTGACTTTTAACACATCGTGAGAATTGTGTGTCTCTGGTAGTCTTTTTAGGGTATTTTAGCCTTTTTAAGGTTTTGTTACCTGTTAGTATTTTAAAGTTATTTTTGATCAGTAATTTCATTCTAGTGTATCTTAATGTTTTAACTGATGTGTATTTTAATTGCTTTTAGTGTTTTAATAACTTCTTTTCTTATATTCTATCCATTTGAAATTATATCATGCCTTAATATCTTAATTGTCTTTTAGCTTTCTAGCTTTTGTAAGTTCTTAGAACCTTGCTGTTTTTAGAAGTTCAGACTGTTTCGCAACGTATCGCACGCTGGTAACCCCGTCTTTAAAACATGCAATATAAATAAAGCCGATCGGACTGATTATGTCACATTTTTTCAGCCCTTGTAAGGACCGCTCAGTCCATAGTCCCAACCCAGAGAACACTGTCCAGCCAGGTATAGGGACTACAGCTCTATTATAGAATAAATAAATAAGAATACTGCAGGAGTTTTTTTTAGTCAGTCAGCCTGACACAGATTTAGATCACTATCATTACCCCTGCTTTAAATAAATTGGCTGATCAAGCCCAGCTATGCTGCAGTGTAAGCTCATCATCCCCAGGCTCATCCTGGTCATCTAACCTGTCTGCAGCACAGCAGCCAAGGACAAGTAAACTCCCCCCACAAGAAGCTAATCCTCCGGGGAATCCTGGATTATAGGCAGCACTAATAGTGAATCCTATACAAATACTAAGCTGAGCCGTTGGCATGGCGGGAGGGGGTGGGGGGATTCTCTTTGTCTTTTTCTTTCTTCCAGGTATGGACAAAGATTGTGTTCCTGCTCTGGACTACCGAGACAAAGCTAGAACAGTCTATCAGAAGTGGGAGCAGTGAGGTGAGAACTGATGCTGCGGTTCAGTTTGAAGCTACCATACATGCAAGGGCCAATATTTTATTTTTCTTGACTATACAAGGATATGTTTAGAGAGCTTCATGAAGCTGAACACAAGAGAAAGACTATCAGGTTCACGACTGGTAAATGACACGTAACCCCGTTTTGTCTTCCTCAGCAAATCAAGAGTTGCAGACAGGCAAGAAATAACCTCACATGCATGTTCAACTTAGTGCACTTCCAGCTGCAGCCCACTTCCAGCTGCACATACTCACTGCCAGAGTTTGACCATAGCCATGAGTTCTGCATACAAACTACAGATGGCACTATTGTCTCAGTATGGCTGGCGCTGAACACCAATTTCTCATAATAATGCTCAGGACCTCCATCATACTGATTGGCAACCTTTATTCCTCTTTTACAAGTCTATAAATCAGCTTATAAGTAGAGCAGGATTTACATGGGAGTCACACAAAGAGAAAAGGGGGGAAAAAGGGAAAATACCTTCATTTGAAAAAATAAGAACAGCTTCAACCTGTAACACTTCTAAAGATATTTTAACCTCAGTCCTTTCCTTGTAAAAATATTTTAACTCAGCTAATGTTAGAACATCACTCTGCTTTAACTTGTTAAACAAGACTGGTAAGATGAAAATTAAATGCAGACACTCATTTACTAAGTGACTTTCCCCACTCCTGACCTCTCAATTTAAATGTTGTCAAAAAGAAAGGGGGAAAAAAAGGCCATAAAGTCAGCACTCAAATTTTTCCCCTCTCATAGAAAAATTATGAGACAATTGCCCCGCCTCACAAAGAAAAGAAATGGAAGTAACAGACAAGTCTGTACGGAGCAACGACTTTAGATGATTGTTTGGATTCATGTGGATTTAACAGCTGAAGAAATTAGAGCTGCCTTCAACAGATTTCTGAATTCCTCTTCATATAAACTATGAATGGAAGCAGATTCACAAAAAGGACTGCTGGGATGTCAGAGGCTCGCCTTTTCACTTTGCTGCAGGTGGTTGCTTCGCTATACGAAGGTAACTGAAAATGTTTTTTTTACATACAGTGTGTGCTTATCACCAAGTGAAATCAATGTATACAATACAAATTTACTTCCAAGGACAAATCAACTTCATTATATCCATATTCTTTTGATTAGGGACTTTTGAATCACTATCACAAAGAAAAAAGGCTGCCATCTTAATGTTTGTTATTCTTTTAGGTAATGATTACGTTCCAATAAAAATGGCTATTACTAGACATTTTAAAAAAGCTCTACTCATGCCATTTAAACTCAGGAAAAAAAATCCTTTGATTCAAGAATGATTTTTACTTCTTCAGACATGTCGGGTTTGAAAAAAATTTATTAGTTTAATTTACAGATAGTAAGCAAACAGTTGATGATGTCAGTGCAAACAGGTGAGATCGCAGCGGTGTCTTTATAAATAGCATTTACTGTACAGTCTGATAACCCCCCTGGTTGCATGGTGTCGGCGTTCATGTGGAAGGGGCGGTAAGACAAAACAACTTAGGCCAAACAAGGAAGAACAAGGGATAAGATGAGGATGCGGTCTAGTTTTGGCTTAGTATCACAGCTGGATTAAAACTACCTGCAGCTTCTTTCACTAAGTTTCTGCACCGTCCTTTCAAGAGGGTTACAAATGTCTTTCATTGCATGTCAAATTATTTAAAAAAAAATATGGGGCAAAACTAGAAAGGATGTAAAAATAACCTAATTAAATTAAAGGTGAGAAAAAAAGACAGCCACCTCTGGTCAAATTTCAAGGCTGTTTGAGCTGCCATGTTGCTCCAACAGAAGAACAGGAAAGACGAAAAATGTGGCCAAGTACATCTAAGACATGGTGATCTGCATGGACTCCAGCATCTCCTCCACAGCCTTCATGGAGCACTTGCTCTCTTTGTTCCCACGGCCGGCCATCTGCTCGTCATCGGAGGAGAAGGTAAGAGGCAGAAAGAGGGAGAAAGAGAGGAGAAAAAATTAAAAAGACATCACCTCGTTAGATCTTTGTCAACAGAAGAAATGGAGAACACAGTTTACTTAAACATGGCCGCACAGCAAGCTTCCCCAACTGAGCACAAACAATGTTTGGAAAGTGGAAGGCGAGAGGCTCAGTGATCATTAGACAGAGATGGTAAATAGGTCATGCAAAGTAAAATAATACCTCCAATCAAAGGTTGTTTCTTCAAATGTTGCATAAGTGCCATTTTTGATGATAATGTGCTCCAAGACAGGATGTCCATATTAGTCCACTTCCATGGCCTCCAGTGGCGGAGTACATAACACCCCACACTGATGTCTGCTCTGTGTCCAGTTAGCTTCACAGGAAGTGCCGCAAATCATAATCCACATAACATGTATGAGATTACTCATGCATAGGCACACAGGCACACAGCTTTTCTACCCAATTTAATTTAGCAAACGAGGAGGCATCCCCTCAAAAAATACTAAAAGGAAAGATGATTTCCTTAACTCTGGGCATGAAGCCAAGGATTGGTCCAATTAAACCTCACCTCACCCCAGACAGAAATACATCTTTATTAAATCTTTCCAGTGGAATTTAAAAAATAAGGCATGGATATTAATGGTGAACGCAAATCTGCAAGTTTCCAATGTCATGCAGAATCACATGCATACCATCCCAGATGCTAGCTTTTTTAACTCTAGCTGGATGTTAGACCCTGGAGGTGTAACCGTATGATCAGTGGGTCCACGGGAGTTTTCTACTGGGCTTTGGTTCATCTTTACTCAGCTCAGAGCAAAGAAGACGGCAGCTTTCAGCTCTTCTGGATCTTGTTTGTCAAACATTGAACTGATGATGTTTTCTGATCCCTTCAGTGCCGCCTGAAGGCCTAAAGAGGAGTCATTTTGGGCCTTGTTCCTCCTGTACAGACACTTGTCTAATGCTTTGAATCTTTATGTAATGAAAACAATGATATCCTGCAGATGATGCAATCCTTAAATCCTTGCATTAATGCTCATACTCGCCTTTTACACTGACTCATCCAACAGTCTCTTGTAGTTGGAAAATGCTTTTATTGTTAGCTTCACACAGTGTAACATGTTGCCAATCAAAATTCAAAATAAGAAAAAAAACAGTCCAAATGATCTCTAATCCTCTCCTTTACTTCTTATAATCAACATTTTTAAGAGCGAGCCTGCATTCCCTTCATTTACAGCACAGCCTACATCAAAGGTGGCACCTTGTTTAGTTCTCAGAGCTACAGTCAGTCTGTCCACATCCGATCTGAAGAATAACACAGCACAGCAGACAACGCTCAACAAACAGCACCACTTGAATTGATTTGACACATTTATTCATTCCACCTTTGGCCCTGCGCAGGCCTCCGCAAACAAGATCCAACTGTAGCCTTAACCTAGCCGAAACTATATTTCCATGGCAAAAGTTTTTTCCTTCCCCTTTTGCCAAACTCTAACTTAGAGAGGGCAGTTGGCTAAGGTATACAATTGGCTATGTAATTTCCAAGGGTGACTCATTCGTCTAGATTTAGTGTATGTGTGTGCATGTGTGTGTGTGAGAGAGAGAGGGGGAGAGAGAGATGTAGTGTAGCTGTAATAATCAGTGCATTTAATTGCTTTGCTGCCTAATGCGCCATTACCCCGGGTCTAGTAGTCAATTATGTGCGCAGCCTGAGGTGAGACCACCGCATTTACTCCTGCCCTGCTCAGCAACAGTAGGAGCGGACCAGACAGCTCCACATTTATTTAGAGCATTTGATAATAAGAGTCATGAGGCAGCGGGAGCCTGTGGTCCGTGACAGAGGAGCTAATCAGAGAATTTGTTTAGAGAGTTAGGGCAGGAGGGCAAGGTATGTAGGCCAGCGCTGAAGCCCCTGCACCTTCAAACCACAAGTATAGAGTCTTTAAACACATCAGTTGCCCCCCCCCCACCCCCGAGGGTAATTACTTTGTTTTTTTTAAGTCAGTTGTGACCTCTTGGCGATGTCTGCTCCCACTTGTACTCACCTGCCTACCTTTTCCCCAACTTTGAGGTATGACAATCACCAGGTACCCAAGTCTAATAAAACTGGACGACTGACACGAGCAACACTTTTAAAGGGACCATCAATCAGCCAGCACAAGCCCACAGCAGCTCGCAGATGCTGCGCCCTTTTAAAAGATCTCACAAGTCATTTAACTTGAGGTGGAAGCAAAGAAATAATGGAGGCAACCTCACACCTTGTCATTTAACTTGTCACACAGCAGCAAAAAAAATGAAAAAAGAAACATCTAAAATTGCACAAGTTCAGGTTTGCTGCAGGCCGTCACCCATGCACACACATGCACAGACAGGAAGGCTGAAACTTTACACTTCACTTAAATGATCAAATCAAACAAATACAAGAAGTTGATGAGCTCAAATCATGTTCTCTGGGTTCATCGTCTACATGGGGTCAAACCGTGCAGAAGCTAGCTTTGTAAGCTATCCAAAGCTGGAGATGTAATTTATATTACTCAAAATTACAACTGGAAGGCAATCATGGGGAAAAGATTTTTGGTAAAAATATTTTTCCGTAGAACGGTCAGTTTCAGCTGTCAGCTTTATAAAAGAAAATAATGTGAACTGCTTCAGATGTAAGACAGCAACATCACTGAATGCAGATGTTGTCCCTGTCTGTGAGTAAACCTTCTCCCAAACACACGTGGCACAAAAGAAAGTATTTAAAGGCCCATTTATGCTCGACGCAGATGACGGATACGCACACGCACGGAAGGTTTCGTCCGTCTTCTACGTCAATTTCGTGCGTTTTTGGTGCGTTTTCAGGCTCCTTGCGCATCCGTCA
>JAVQJG010199626.1:0-14101 GCA_036024015.1 Craterocephalus amniculus | reverse complement strand
CATTTTTAAGATGAACGTTAACAACGATGCTTTTGGGAAACGCGCCGCAAATGTAAGATTCATCTTACGATGTAGTTTACGAGCACTTTGGCTCTACGATGCTTTTGGGAAACGCGGCCCTGCCTTGTTTGCTAGAGTTGATAAGCTGTAAATGAACAATTTAGGGAAGGAGTTTAGCAAAATGCTTATTTCACAGATACATGTCCTTTTATTTCTTCTCCTTCCCCTCGTTCAACTGATGATCGTGTAATTTTTTATTTAATTCCCTCTTTAGCTCTTCCCAAGGAAGTGTACATGGCTGTACATTATCAACAACAACCTGATGTCTTTGTCAGGTAAGTGGTGGAGTTATCACAGCCTCCTGCTTTACTGCCCCCGTCACAATCTGCTGCTTCTTTGTCCTGTGTTATCTGGTTGCCCCTGAAGGCAACACAATCATTCCATATCCCCGAAAAAACCGTCTTTGTTGTTTGCCATTAGAGAGCCACAATAAGAGCCACATGACACATGTCCTTATGGGCTGGAAAATAGATATCTTAATCTTTTTAAGCTAAAAGTCTCGTATGGTTTCTTTATACAGTATATATGCCATCTTTGGTTCGAAAACTTAAAATCCACCATCATTTGATACCAAACTGTCTGCATTTGGCTTTCTTAAGAGCCTATCCTTTTCTCAGTTTAACATTTGAGGATGGGATTACAAAGCGCGTGGTCTACTTTCGGTTTTACCTTCAGCAGTGTGCCCCTTGGTATACTTAACCTCTGTTCTCTTCTCCTCTTCCCTTGGACTCTGTCCATCCTCCTCTCGCCTGGCTTGATTTGAAATTCTACTAACTGGCTTCATCAGAAGGTAATCATGCTTCACATCATCATCACACTTCTGTTTTTACCCCTGTTCACATCTAACCTTTCTGTATTGAAGCTGCTTTGTGCATAAATTACCAAATTATTTTTAAATGAAAAGCTTACTTATTCATTTTTTTATGAGTGCAGACAGACTACTGAGTTATGTGTCCACTCCTTAAAGTCTTTACGCATGATGTTAATGAAGAAATTTGCTGTATTCTGCTGCAGGGAGATCCTTCCAGCTGTATTCCCACAACCTCATCGGGCTGTTTGAGCAGTTGAAGAAGCCCGGCAGTCTGGCAGCTCAGCTCCAAACTCATCGCTTTCCAGACAAGATTTTGCCCCGGTGAGATGAACCCACCCAGGCTTTGGAGTAAATCCTCTCCACAAACTTTTCATCAACACTCTTGTCACTTTTTGTGATCCTTTTATTCTCCTTCTTCAGTGTTATCATGTTGCTATTTACACACTGTGAAGCTGTTCGTTGTTGTTCTACACTGTCTGCTGTTGTGATAAATGACTGCAGCCGAACAAAAACGAAAGGAGAACGACCTACCAACTTCCCTAATTCTGGATGTCATCACATCTTGTAAGACTGTAGTCACGACAACTTGTCTGTTTTGCTCCTCAGGCGATTTGCCTTGACAACTAAGATCCCCGACACAAAAGGCTGTCACAAATGCTGCATTGGTGAGCGATATCTCTCTCCCAACCTGTCTGTTTTATTTACCCCCTCATCCATAATTTTAGATTGTGTCATTACATGATAATTATCTCCCCTCAAGCTTAATCTGGCTGCAATGTCTCTTTTCTAATTAATTTGACAGTGAGAAACCCATATACAGGCCACAAGTACTTGTGTGGGGCTCTTCAGTCTGGGATTGTCTTGCTGCAGTGGTATGAACCCATGCAGAGGTTCATGCTCATCAAGGTCAGTTGAGATTGTTGTCCTTCAATTCATACATGATATTTCTAATATAAATTCTTACTTCTTTCAGCACATTTCTTTTAATTTCACTTTTTAACACGGCTTTCATTAGTAAACTGTTTTGGATCTGATCAGTGTTGCAGTCTTTATAATGTGTAATACTGTTGCAGCATTCAATGTTAGACCTGCACTAATCATCCTTTCATCTCTCTAATCCTCATGCAGCACTTCGACTTCCCTCTTCCCAGCCCACTCAGAGTGTTTGAAATGCTGGTGGTCCCGGAGCAGGAGTATCCTCTGGTGTGTGTCGCTATCAGCCAGGGTACAGAACCAGGCCAGGTGGTCCGCTTTGAGACGATCAACCTAAACTCTTGCTCGTCCTGGTTCACAGAAATGGGAACAAGTAAGTCAAACATTTACTTTAAATGTTTCTGTATCATTTTGTTTCCATATTTTTCAATGTACATGAGGCTGATGTTACAGCTCAACTCTTATTGTTAATACTGTGTTTTTAAAATCAGGGGCTGCTACTAGTAAATGTGTAATCTTGATAGGCAGCCTTTCTATTGCTATTTCAGACTTGTGTTGTCTTAAAACAGATTCAAAGTATTATGAATTCATATGAATTCCTAATACATCCAACATAAAACTTTGCTACTAATTGTTGTCTTGTTTTTTTATCACCACATCACCCAGCCCCACCTCATTTCCAATTATTAATTTATCAGGAGTTTAAAAAATGATAATTTAATAAGAGTTTTATCGTCATGTATAATGTAGTGGGACACTGAACGATATTGCCAGTATTTGTAGGATTTTATTGTTACTTTTGCAATCCATCTCCAACAGCTAATCAGCAAGTGGATGCAATCCATGTCACCCAGCTGGAGAGAGACACGGTGTTGGTGTGTTTGGACCGTGAGTACAGTCTCATGTAGTTTGGTTGGTTTTGTTTTTTAATTTCAGTTGTAAATGTCTTGTTTCACAGTCCTAACCGTTAGTTAAATCTTTTTCCCAGAAAATTTAAAGATTGTTAATCTCCTGGGCAGACTGAAGTCCAACAAGAAACTGGCTTCTGAGCTCAGCTTTGATTTCTGCATTGAATCTGTTGGTAAGCTTCTAAACATGCTCTGAACATTTACTACAAGGTATTACTGGACATGTCGGAGAACCTCATCTTATACACCAAACCTTCTGCGATCTCCATCCCCACTGTAAGGGCTGGCCAGCCTCCTTTCCTTTTTTTAAAGACACAGGCATTTAACTTGTAGACTCTGTATACCATCAGTTGCTGAGATGCTCATTCTGATGGTTGTCCAGAACGAGTGTTGGAGGAGGCAGATGACAGTAATGAAAGAGAGCAGCAAACTTAAATATGTTACACACATTCTCTTTACATTTATCATCCCCACTCCTCTAAAACAAGCAACACTTCTCTAACCACCTGATGAGGAGTTTCGAAACTCATGATCAAAGATGATACGTCAAGTTAGACCATCTCTGCTCATCGCGACAGATGAATGTTCAGACGCTGGCATTGCAAGCAAACCCAGCGGGGGGCCTGTGGTCGTTTGTTCACCTCAGTTAGGTTTATACGGGCTTAAAACCCCGAGATCCCTTATTTTAAAGTTGTAGAAGATCTACAGTAGAGCTCCCAGACATATTTACAGACTTGACTGATGACAGCTACTGAACCTTGTTTCAGCTTAACGCTTAAGACTTGATGCAAAATGTGCTTTTATGTTTCAAATCCAGATGATATGTGAACATTTATTAATACTTAAAAATTTTTGTAAAAATGAAGTCAATAATTTGAAAAATTTTTTTATTTCATACTTGTTTGTTTTCCTGTGTACTTAACTTGCCTATATGTTTTCAGTGTGCCTTCAGGACAGCGTCCTGGCCTTCTGGAAACATGGCATGCAGGGAAAGAGCTTCAAGTCCAATGAGGTAAACCCTGACTTCTAAAGCTAAAGAAATCACACCATACTTATCAAGCTGATACATGCTCATTTAAATACTGATGCACTTAATGAGCTTTGATCTAAGGATTGTTCTTTGTTTACTCTGGGGGAAAAAACTACCTTCCCTTCTGGTGATGCTTGACACACAAGCTTCAGGATTAGCAAAATATTTACCTTTTTGTCACCTCTGAACGCATGCTTGTTTACTCAGCATATGAACAAACACAGCCGTGTCTTGTCTCCGAAGATATCCCTTTCTCCCAGTTTGTGTGTAAACACGTACTTTAAGAGCCTTCATTTGGAAACAAAAGGATGAAATTGTCGTCTTTTACGTGAAGAGACTCAGTGTTAACATGGTTATGAGCAAAGTTAAGAAGTACAGTAAAAGGTGAAGAGATCACAGTGAGGTGAAGCATAGTGTTTTTATGAAAAGTGATATGGTATTAGAGGCTACTCATCTGAAAGCTTACTGTGTCAGACATGGTCCTGCAGCACTTGACTGAAACAAAAGGTCAGTTTTGTGAGTCTGTCCTCAGCTCAGCTTGTCAACTCTTCCATAGTGAGGATTTTTGAAATGTCAGCAGCCATGTAAAATTCATGTTAGATCATAGATGGAGCCTGTCTCACAGCAGCGAGCAGCACTAAATAATTCAGCCTTTGTGTCTATATGATTCTTTTCATAAAGTGAAGGCACTGAAGGGGCTCAGGCCTGGTGATCCATGGTTGTCCCGGTGGGTGCTCCACCGATCACCTGAAACCTTGTTGTCATTTAGACTTTAACAGATCAGATCTCTCGCAATGCCAAGGGCTTACACCTTGCAGGTGTCACCCACCAACTATCTCGCATCTGTCAGCACGTATTCATGACAAGTCAACAAGTGAGTCTTTTGAAAGGTCCCTTGTCTTTTACACTGCAAAGTGCCAGGCTACATCTTAGAACAGGCATACTCCTGAATGTCTTCATGCACAGAAACACAAGGCAAGGCAAGGCAAGTTTATTTATATCGCGCTTTTCAGGTCCAAGACAATTCAAAGCGCTTTAACACAAGAAACTACAGTCCATCATCCACATCTTATTAAAATTAATTGAACCCACATAGAATCGGGGTTTTTATGATATGAAGGTGGACAAAATTCATTATTTATCTCTTGAGTGATCATCAGGCAAACAGACTTCCTGCTGGTCAGAAATGTTGCCCCCTTCCGGTATTTTCTGAAGTTTTGTTTCAGTCTAAACTGAGCTTCTTACTAACTGAGACTGCTGTGTTGCAAAGAAAATTTTTTATATTCACTTTGGTCTTACAAGGAATTAGTGAATCTAAATCAAATTTGACTGTCAGTGATCACCACAGACATCTGATTCTTGCTGTGCAGAAAGGTGTGATTAAGTCAAATCTACAATATATTATTAGATACAGATGTAGAGAATTAGTTTACAGTTAAATGCTCTTTTTTTCTTTAATTTCCAGGTAACTCAGGAGATTTCTGATCCAAGCAGAGTTTTCCGCCTCCTTGGATCTGACAGGTCGGTACAGGGGTTACAAGGATCACAGTACACACAAATTCACAGGAGGTTGAGGTGTTTTGTCAGCTTTTTCATTTTTATTTATGTATGTTTTTTGCCCTCATCACTTTTTATTTGCTCTGTTTTTGTGAGACTCAGTGCTGTAGATGGTGACCACCTTCCCTTCAGTCTTTAGTCTGGTTTACTGTATCCTAGTGCGTCTTCCGTGTTAGATGGATGGTCTGCGTAAGCCCGCAGAGGCTCAGAGCCTCTTCAGACCTGATGTGCATCCCAGCTACACAAATGCAGCAACGCAGAAGTACTTCCTTGTGATCGGTCAGATTGTGATTACTTGTTTCCACATATTTGACTACATTTAAACCGCAGGCAAAGCTGACATAAAACACATTTGTTTTTTGATCAGATAACTTGCCATCGTTAAACTCATACATCAAATCAAAACTATTTGTTTTGTTATTGTCAGCAACTTTTTGTTGTACTTATTAATGATTAGTGGAATAACAGACTTGGTTAATCTCACGTTTAACGTTGCACCTTCACAAGGTGACGTTACTCACAGCCTCAAACAAGCTGGATTCGATTTAACTTTCACTCTGACAGTCTAACAGAGCATGCTACTGGCTGGATCAGTGTGACTCCTGATGGAGCCTCTTTACCAGTGGCACCAGCGGGAGGCCTTCTCTTACTGCCCAGCCCCCCCATGTTTTATTCACTGTCGCCTGGGCACTGCCAGGCTGGTTTGAGTGTCTTTCCACGGCTCTGTAATTTCATCTGATGGAACGGACAGTATAGACTGTAGCTTCCCTGCTCACCTGTCACCACGAGGGGGATTACATCTGAACATAAACTCAACCGTCCTGATCTGACATCACACTGTTGCCTAACACGTAGCCCTCATCAGCAGCGGCAGACTCATCAACATGTGCTGCCTGTGTAGCGTAATGCTGTCAGTGCAGTTCAGGTTCATCCATAAACAACTTCCACAGAGGAAGCCATCTCATCTTTTACTACCAGAATGTCAATAGTTTAATTTTAAAACATTGCTATAGAAGTTCGAAATGTAAGTTTCTAAAACACAATTTTAAACATGATTTGTGTAATTAATACAATATTTAAAGAAAAAGGCAGAGTTGAGTTTTTTGCTTTTTGATGCAATAAGAGGATAACAATGGTTTTAGAATACGTACTTAAATACAAGTAAAAATGGAAGTACGTGGAAAATCATCATCAAGTCCTCCTTGATCTTCAAAAAAAGGTGTAAGAATGATACTTAAGCTCAACAAGAAATAACAACTTCAAAGTATACCCAGCAGGATGGTTTTAACAAGGGTAAATGGGATCCATCACCATCCAGCCACAGATAACAATGGATGGTGAAATAAAAATTAAAGTTGGAACATCTGGATTGTTTCGCAGGTGAACATGCAGATGAGGACATGGATGAAAACCAATTATAAGTTGGATTGCTTCATGATGTTGGATACTAAAGTGCAATCACTAGTAAATTAAAAGAACTTCCTTTATCCCATTCATCAATCTTTTACCAAAGTTTTATTTAATTAACTCTTTACTTAAAAAAGACAAGAAAATTCATCAACACATTTATGTTCTTGTGTTTGGGTTTCAGTTTTCTTTTCACACTCAGCAAATGACCTGCTGCTTCTAAAAGTCACCTGATACCTTTTTAGGTTATTCAGATGATTATCAAACATTTTTTAACTGTGTTTACAAAGTAAGTTTAGGTTTTCAGTAAAGTAATGTTGTTATTATGAAGAGAAAACATGATCATAAAAAACAAAATACAGAAGGTAATCCAATGGATTTCCATCCATCCATTTTCTGAACCGCTTAATCCAATTGGGTCGCGGGTGTGCTGGAGCCTATCCCAGCTATCAACGGGCGAGAGGCGGGGTACGCCCTGCCAGTCTGTCGCAGGGCCGACATGGAGAGACAGACAACCACACACACACACACTCACTCCTAGGGAGAATTTAGAGTTCCCAATTAACCTCACATGCATGTCTTTGGACAGTGGGAGGAAGCCGGAGTACCCGGTGAGAACCCACGCATACACGGGGAGAACATGCAAACTCCACTGCTGTAAAACCTTTAAATGTAAATAAATTATGTAATATTGTAATGTGTCATTGTTCAGCTGAGGTTGTAGTTACCTGTAGGACCTGATAAGTACCATATGGCTTTGTTATAAGTAATATATAAAACCTTGGAGTTGAAATATACTTTATTTTCACTAGACTATATTGGTACACTGTCAGAGGGCCTGCAAAGTGTTTTTGATTTCAAACACAAGCAGTTCCCAGCTTGAGGCCTAGGTATTCATGACAGGACAGATTAACATCTTTCCAAAAATATTGGTCCAGTCTAGCACCTGACCAGCAGAGACTGCCTGCTTCATTTGTCTTTTTTAGATTCTTAAACACCTAAAACTTTCAAACCTATTACTACGATTTAAATATTTATGAGTTTTGAAGTCAAAGTGAACTTAATACATGTTAAAAAACAAACAAAAAAGTCCTCAGCACACTCACAGCTCTTCAGGAGCCCGAAATCTGGCTTTATTTTAGAAATAACATCCAACAACACTCCTATAAGAGATACATTATGCTTATGCACAGAGAAGCAAATGTGACACAATAATATAATACAGGAGAGAAAGATGAGAAACACAAAAAGCAAAGATATGCGAACACTCACCAGAGAGCAGCTGCCTGGAGACTCCACTGTACACTGACATATGAGACAAGCTGTGAGCACGGCCACTTCCAACTTCCCCCAACACTAACACACACCTCAGACCCAAAATATACCCCCCTCCCACCTCTTTTTTTTTCTTTTACCCCAGTTACAAATTTATACACCCTGGCAAAGGCTTGCACTCTGTGAGCAGGAGGAATGGTTTCAGTCTTACTTGAATCAAAGGCACTCAAATTAAAACATAGAGACATCTTGCTAAGCTCAAGCTAAGTTTAGTCAAGCTAGCTGCTTAGATTTTATCTAAAGTTTGAACAGTTAGTTTGACATTATTTTAACATTTACTTTTCAAATATTAATAATTTAGCACTTGAAATAGATAGAAGTCATCTCTATTTAAAAATCAAAGGAAAGATGTCTATTCATTTTCATCTCCCAGTTAGCTTAGCATAGGTTAGCAAACAACCAGGAACAGATCTTTTAGCAAGAAAAGAATGACCTTAAAGAATTTAGAAAGCAGTCCATACAGACTGTTTTATTTCAAGTTGTCCTTACAGCCCTCTGCTGGTAGCAAGGAGTCCTAGCATTTGAAATGTGGCTAAATATAGATGCCTAACCAGCACGTGTGCAGTTAGACACCCTATAAATAGCCTACATCAAAATAAGCCTGTTTAGAATTCAGATCAGAATTGATTTTAAGGCACCATGTCATTAGCAATATTTTTCATGTCTTCATTTTCATTTTATATTTCTTCTTATTGACGTGATAACAGTGGGAATTCAGATAAAATATAGTGCTGCACCTGAGATCCTCTGAACAGGGGCAAATCTTCTGCTTTAGTCTAGAGAAATTATAAGATATGATTAACTTTATTTCTTTACTGTAGCCAGTCTTGCAGTCAAACAGAAACCCATTTCACATTTATAATAATACTGAATAGGACTGTTTGTCTCAAGTCATCTAAATCTGTTTTGATCTAAGTCCATCACAAAAGCCAGTTGAAAAGCTTAACCCCTTCAGACAAGAACAGGATGAAAGACATTTTCGTTTGCATGACATCTTGTAGGATATAATTTTTATTAAACAAGTTCAATGAGACGGTACAAAATGAACTTCCAAATATAAACATACAATTTATGCCCTTTAACACATTAAGTCTACATCATGTGCAACAGCCTCTCCTCTGGTACCCCCAGACAACCTCCAAACATGAACATTTACATCCATCAACTTCTGCTTTAATATATTACTGTAAATCACTAATGCCTCATAGGTTTAGTTATATAAAGACTTGAACGGTAAGGAAAGTGCATGAAATAAAGTTTTACTCACAGTTAGACCTTTAACATGGACGGCTTAATCTGGGATTAATGAAGAGGAAGGTCATAGTACACTTGTGTTTATTGTTCATTATTAGATCTATTGACATTTGAGCAATCAAACTACAACAGAGTGTAAATCATGCAGTCAGTCAAGAAAAGTGCAAACAAGTAAAATTGTCTTTTTACTGATACAAAAGTATCACATCTTAAAGACAAGTGAACTTGTTTAAACCAAAAATACCAAAACTTCTAATTTTTCTCATGAAAACATTATAAATGTTTCATTTAAAGTGAAGTGACTGGCTCAGCTGTGTTTAACAGGGGCTATAATGAGCGCAGAAGCGTTTTTCCCATCCTGAATGAGACAAGGGCTGAAGATCGGATACACAGTCTCGTTGAAGGTGTCCATAAAAGTGTAGAGGTGCAGACGTGCCTTCACATCGTAAAAAGATAGTTGGCCTGCTTCATAATCCAGGAAGACTCCGACTTTACTGGGCTGGGACGGCAGCATCAGGGGCAGGCGAGCCGCTGCCAGAGCCTTCACCTCCCCGTTCTTCAGCCACAGGCACCAGTATCCCCCCTCCGGGTTCAGCTTGATCTCGCCCTTTCGGTGTGCCGAAGCACGGGCCAAACCAAGGGTCCAGGCGGTTTTACGACCAACTTCCACTTCCCAATAGTGTCGGCCAGAGCTGAGGCCCTCTCGAGCCAGGACAAAGAGGGCAGGGTGGAAGCGCTTCGGACCCTCGGTGTGGGAAACCTTACGCTCTTCGTATCTCACCTGCTGCCCATCATCAGAGACAACCAGGTTCCTCTGGGCTGTGGACGGGTCCAGAATCACCTCAGCTGCACAGGACAAAGCAGAATTCGATTTTTAGAAGAACATTTCTTCATGATAAATGTTTTTGTCTTCGAAAGAGAGACAGAAATTGAGCATCATACTCAGTGCCGATTGATAGCGCGCATGTTGGCTGTGAAGAAATGGCTCCATCTTGTGGACATTTAGAAGAATTACATGTTTGATTTTTTTTTTTTTTATTTTCAATTCTGCTCTGTTCTGATATGCAATTTAGATAACGGTTATGTTTTCTATTCACAAAAAGTAGGGATGTTACTCACTTGAGTAATTCTGCACCTTGCGTAGCTCTGAGGAGAGTCAAGACGGAGTCGGAGTGAAAGAGAGAAAGGAAGAAAAACAGAAAAAAACACGTCACTGCAAATAAGTCAAAGTCACAGCAGATGTCTCATGAGGCTGTTAACATGTAAAGCTAATCTAGAACTGGAAATGCTTAAGACATGTGCCGCTGTCACTCATCCGCCTCCCTGGTGACTCCGCTGAGCTGCGGCATCAACACCATCTCCATCTGTCCAGCCCTCTTGTGTGTGTCAATGTGTGAGTGTGCTGCAAAGATAAGTCACTTTTCTATTGCTGAAACAGAGTTCGGTGACCTACATTTTTTTTGGGATTTTGCATATAAATGTGTTGTTTGTATCAGACGAGGGGAGGATGAGTTTAAATTTGCACGGATAAATCCCGACGGGGAGCGAAGCGAAGCCCGATGTAGGAGACAGATTTTAAATTGATGCCAAAAATAAAGACATCAGTAGATGGATATAAGTTGATTTTCATTTAGTGTGAATAATAATATCATGAGCTACGTGTTTCAGAAAATGTGTGTTCAAGAATGGGATTTTGAGAAGGCGTGCACATTTATAAACCTTTGCTAATTAAAGGAAATTAAATATGTGGAAACATATATTGTTTATTATGTAATCCTTGTATTATGAACTATGTACTGTCCATATAAAGCTAATGTTAGTGTTTTAAAATTTTTATTAATTTGGTAAATTGTGCTTTTTTTATGGCTCCAACACAACATAATGTTGATTGTAATTTCAGCAGCTCTGCATCAGCCACACAGCGCATGCATGGGCACTGAATGATAATGTGATGTAATCTTTAAGGTTTGCACTAGTTCTCTTTGGAAACTTGCACTTTTTTTCTTTACCAATTTAGTTGTTTATTTGTTAAATAAACGTGTGATCCTGCCCTCACCTTTCCCGTAGAGACGTTTAAGCTCCTCCTGGAACCTGCTGATGAGGCTGCTGACTGAAGAGCGGATGGTTCCCAGATAGAGGTCAGTGTTGATGCTGACGGCTGACCAATCGGTGGGCTCGGGAGAGGGCGACAGCGTGGCCAGGTTCTGTGGGAAACAGAACAGATGGGTTACATAAGGTAAGATGAAATGAAAATTTAATGACCCCTCTGGGGAAACAAAGTCTGTGCAGGGAGAGAGAACACACTGTGGTACAAATATGAAGCAGATGACCACTTTCTAGTGCTGTCCTCTTGATTTTTATGCACTTTTATTATATAAGAAATTGCTTCTGTTTGTGTTCCTCCTGCTTTGTGTCTTTGCATCCTTTTATAGTTTTATAGAAATGTTCCAGGCGACTAACTTAAAAGATATTTCTTGTGTAAGAAAGAGTCACCAATTTATACCCAGAAAGAGTCCAGGATAAAGGCAGCAGCATAGAACAGGATGATGATGGTGGATCTCAGATCTCATAGCAACCAGGTACCTTTAATAGTTATACTAGGTTGCATTGAACAAACATATTATGTTAAACTAAACCAAAACCTATAACAATCAGTCACCTAATATCTGTTTCTTTAAATTTGAAATAATCAATTTGCTTATTATGCCATAAAAATCAAAGGCATTCTTCTGAGTCTGATCATGAGTCACTTTAGAGTTTCCTGTACCTGGAGGAAGACCACTTTCTCCTTGGTCTGTGCGAGGCCTTCCAGCTCGTTGCTCCTCCTCCTCAGCTGGCTCAGCTCGTTCTCCAGACCTCTTGCCATCTCCTGAGCGTGACGCTCCGCCTCGCGCTGCCTCGTGGCGATCAGCTCCACCAGCTCCGCCTGACTCTGCTCCACCAGCCGCTGCAGCTCGGCGTAGACCTGCCAGCTCTCCTCCAGCTCCTTCTGAGCACTGGCCTGCAAAGAGACCACCGTTCATCTCTGCTTCAACAGTAGCCTACAGTCTGACTTCAGTCCTTACTGAAATTCACAGCAAAGATGAGTTTCTTTAACAGAGAAAGATAATCATGATGAAATTAGTTACTTTATGGAAAATATAGCATTTTAGGTTTTTTGCAACATTGTTGAATGGTGTTGAAACTCCAGTGGCAAACCTTAGAAGTCTGTCTGGAAGATTCTAAGTCCTGATTCTTGAAAAGTGGAAACTTCTGTAAAATTTCTCATAAATATTGCATCCATAGCTTCCATCACACACATTTGTGATTATTCTCCCTGATGTCCTTTCCATAAATTATGCAGCAGAGGCTTTACTAGAACTAAAAATTCCTCCCTGCCTTTTATCGGCTTCATATGGAATTCCAATAATAGATTCAGCAAAACCTTAAAAAGATGTACCATGCCAGTGTATTTATGATGTTCAACCAAATATATTCTACACGGATTCCAGCACTGAATATCTAAACCGGACAGGAATTTCATCATCATTCGAGTGGTTAAAATGGAAAAACATATGAATATTTTAGAATTGCCCCATTTATCAGAGTATGAAAGAAAACAGGCATTGTGCTAATAAACAGATGATTGGCTTTAAAAACTTCATAATACTACATTTCTTAAGTTTGAATTTGTCTTAATTCAATAACACTGACAGCAGGTAGATTAAACTGTGCTACTGCTTTGCTCTGGAGACTCTTGAAAAACTGATTTTTGACTTTTATGAGCCTTTTACTGGTGAAATTAATTAAAATTAGGGGTGGGCATAGATTAATTTGTTTAATCTAGATTAATCTCACAGCAATCATGGAGTTAATATAGATTAATCTAGATTAAAATGGCTCATTTTAAGCAACAGCCATGTCAACGGACGCGCTAGTTCCACAGCGTAAATTGTGCCAAGTATTTATAGTGCTTTCCACAGAGACACGGACTAGCCAGTCATAAAATGTAAGTAGCCACTTTGGGATTATTTCAAATTAAATGCACTATTTTTAAACTTTAAATATATTTGTTCACTGAAACTCAGTTATAAAGAATGAATGCAATGAAATGAAAAATTAAATGAAAAAATCCCAATGAATACCTGGAAACATTTATCTCTCTGGTATCTAATGACAACATACTTGAACCAAAGTGATTTTATAGTGGTAATCATGCAGGCCGAAAATTGATATTTAGAACCAATATTCATTTGAAGTAAAAAATTTACTCTTGAATTTTTAATGAATTATAAAAACCCCTACTACATTTAATTTAATTTAAATGCTTTTAATTTCTACTTGTCAATTGCCGCATCATAAGTTAACTAAACATTTAAATTAATAAGTAGCCTCATACACTTTTATCAAGAAAATAATCAGAAAACATAAAGCCAACTTTATTGGCAGCATTAGTATCAATAATACACGATATAAATTTAAAAAAAACTGTCCTGCTAAACAGGTAAATAAATTCAGTCTAGTCTGCTGAATGATGTTGGTTCTCTAGCAGCTCGGGAGCTTCCCACCTTCCAGCCGATGGAAACATCCAACCTGCTGATCCAACATGATGGTCCCGGAGCGCGCATCAACACACGCAGGAACGTTTGAAGACAGCACACTCCGATACAGGAGGCTAAGCTAACCAACCCTACCCTGCATTAGAACTGGCCTGACACTGTTAGCTTTGGTTGGAAACGACACTAAAACACACAAACACACTCACCTCTTATTACAACAGTCTCATGGTTTTGTAGAATCGGTCTGTAGCGATGCAGCCAGAGGAGC